>SNQJ01S0033090.1:58871-69263 GCA_010110895.2 Picea sitchensis | reverse complement strand
TATAACTTTAATCTAGTTGACCTCCCCCCTCAGTGTGAGACTATGACCTAGTGAGGGTGCCCAGGCCACTGAGTCTCCTCATCACCTCCCTAAGATGTGGGGGACATTACATAGGACCAAGATCACAATGGATGGACAGATCAACAGATACAAATCCTGGCTTGTTGCCAAAGGCTTTTAGCAGTTCATGGTATTGACTATGATGAGACCTTCGCTCCAGTAGCGAATATGGATTCCATATGATTGGCACTTGCCATTGCGGCAACCAAGGGATGGGAAGTCCATCAGATGGACGTGAAGAATGCATTTCTTCATGGTGATCTCTCTGAGGAGATGTACATGGAGCAGCCCCAGGGATTTATGCAGGACTCATCTTTGGTCTGTCGACAGAAGAAGTCACTTTATGGCCTCAAGCAGGATTTGAGGGCATGGTATGCCAAGATGGACTCCTACCTGTTGTCACAGAAATTTTTACGTTGTAAATCAGACCCGAATGTATGCATGCTCAGGACGGTTGATTCACTTCTACTTTTAGTTCTGTATGTCGATGATTTGTTGATCACCAGTTTCTCAACTTCGGTGATTGTTGCAGTCAAGAGGATTCTTCATGACAGGTTTTTTATGACAGACATGGGTCAGCTACACTTCTTTCTTGGACTTGAGATCAGTCAGGATGCATCAGGCATCAAACTGTCTCAAGCCAAGTATGCACGAGATCTCCTTGAGATATTTCACATAACAGACTACAAGTTTGCTCCAACTCCTTTCCTATTAGGAGTCAAACTTGAGGATGGTGAGGAGACTCCATTGGTTGACATCACACTGTACAGACAGCTAGTGGGGAGCTTGTTGTATCTCACACACTCCAGACCAGACCTCTCATATGCAGTTGGCATAGTTTCCAGGTTCATGCAGGAGTCGCATGAGATACATTGGAAAGATGCAAAGTGTATCCTTCGATACGTACAGGGAACCATCACCTTTGGGANAGGAGGGCACTCGGGATTTTTGAAAATCTACCATAGGGTCAAGAAGGAATTTTTTTGGGATGGCCTTAAAACTAATGTTCAAAGGTTTGTGGCAGAATGTTTGGTTTGCCAATAAAATAAGGTGGAAACAATTAAGACCCAATGTCTTTTACAACCATTAGCCATCCCAAGTCAACATTGGGAGGAGTTTTCCATGGATTTCATCACAGGGTTACCGAAGTCTGAAGGAAAGAGTGTCATCATGGTGATAGTTGATAGACTGACCAAGTATGCACACTTTTGTGCACTCTCTCATCCCTTCAAAGCCAATAAAGTTTCCACTGCATTCATGGAGACAGTTCAAAAGCTACATGGCATCCCAAAGATTATTGTAAGTGACAGAGATCCCATCTTCACAGGGCATTTTTGGACAGAGTTATTTTCTTGTTTTGGGTACTCAATTGCTTCATAGCTCATCTTATAACCCTCAATCTGATGGACAAACCGAGTTAGAGAAAAAATGTCTGGAAGGCTACCTTCGTTTCTTTGTCTCTGATAAATAAACACAATGGTTCAAATGGTTACCCTTGCGAGAATGGTGGTATAACACTTCCTTTCATACTACAACAAAAATGACACCATTTATGGCACTCTATATATACCACCATCCTGTTGGTCACTATAATTGCTTAATTAATTTCAAACAACCAAGTGAAACATAAATTATCAACCCAGGGAAGTCTTTTGTTTCANAGTACACCCAGTTTTCCATGTTTCATGCTTAAATAAGGTTATAGGCGACAAGATCCCGGTTCAAACTATATTGCCAGAACTTGATGAGGAAGGAAAAATCATATTGGAGCCTGTAGCCATCACTGACACAAGAATTCGCCAGCTGAGGAATAGATCCATTCCAGAGTATCTCATTAAATGGAGGAAACTATCGGCTGAAGATTCCACTTGGGAAGATGAGTCTTTTATGCATAAGCATCCAGAGTTACTCAAGCGTTGCAGACAACACTTGTCTCAAGGGGAGGGGCATGTTAAGCCCTAATATTGGCTCATTACCCCTTAATTGGGGCATATTATACTAGTAATGTTATTTTATTTATGTCGGCTTTAGGCCATTATTTGTAATTATACCTCCTAGTCTCCGATATATACCAAGGAGACATTTTCATTTTGAATCATCTTGTACTTGAACATTTAAGTGGGGTAAAAGGAGGTTGCCCCCTTGAAGAGGCTTATTATCGGAAATTATCTCTTTTTCAAGGCGTTGAGTACTTTTTCTGAGGTTTTTCTATGCTATATTGATATTTGGTTCTTAACACCAAACTACTCTTCAACAACGACTACAAATTGGAGAAGCTTTAATAGAAATACATGGAATCAAAGGAAAGTAAGTTATTCAACAACTAGACACCAAGGATTAAGACCGAAAATAATTGATTTTGGATGGATATATCATCGACAATGGAATGAAGAAAGCAAGAACATAAGAAAACCATATTACTTGGTTTCATCACATGTGAAGCCTTTAAATGCAAAGCTTTGAGGACAAAGATTTTTTAAGGAGGGTACTGTGTTATGACCCAAGGGGGGCATATATATGGCTAAATGTATATGATATGACCCCAAGGGGGGGAATATATGGGCCTAAATGTACATGTAATGTGTAAATACATATGTAATAGGGCCAACCTAGTGATAAAGGGGCCTCATGTGCAAGTGTGAATAACTATATATAAGAGATCATGTATTCATTATTGACATGCGAATTGTGAAGTATGAAAGGTATTTGGTTATTTGGAGGGGGTTCCCCTATTCTTTAAGGAGTTATTGTGTAACTTATTTTTATTGGAGTTGTGCTCCACGTTTACATTCTATACATGGTGTGTAATTATGTTATTTTATGATATTTGTGAGCATTTTGGTTCATAACACATTCTTTCTCAACAAACTGACACTGTCATAATTAATATGGATAAATCTAGGATGCCACAAAAGACTAGATGACAGTACACCTTCACCGTGATGAGAGAGATATGCAACATTTTGTGTATGGGCATACGCCCCTTTTAGCTTCAACAATCTTCCATCCTCCATTCTGATAATGACAACCATGTTGTCATAATCATTTTGTATTTCAACTTTGCCACTAAACATATGAACAAAGTGGCCTTGCTGTTGGATGTGCACAAGGGACAACAAGTTCCTTTGCAACTTTGGAAGATAGCTCACATTATGCAAAAGAAAATTTGGGAATCCAGGTAACTTAAGTCTAACGGTGTCCATTCTCGAAGTTTTAAGTCTTGACTTATCTGCAAAATACACTATTCCATCTACATTGTCATTTAAATATTTGAAGAAGTCTCTTTGGAATGTCATCTGGGAGGTTGCACCTGTGTCAAGAAGCCATGCGTCTCTCCAAGGAGTATATGAAGTGTTAAATAAATCTTCAGTTACTCCTATATTGCAATGGGAAACAATGTAATGAGAAGATTTGGGTGGATTATCTTTTGTTGGTTCTAACGTTTTACCTTTGTCCTCTTTCTTATTATGTCTATCTTCTTTGATCTTCTCCCATGGAACTCTGTAATCATCTGCTTCATGTGACCCATTCCTTTTGCATTGGGTAGAGTGAAGATTGGATCTATCACCTTGGTTGTATCTACCCCCTACCTTTGAAAGTATTTCTTCCATGTCCTCTTTTGTTGCTTTCTCCTCTGGAAGAATCATGTGGTTTACTCTTCTCTTTCCGAGCAAGGCACACGATCTCAACAGTTGAATGAATTGAACTCTTTCCAAAGGCTTTCTCACGTTTTGCAACTTTCTCCACTAGCTTGTCAAATGTGATGGATTTCATTTGACCACTTACTTGCAATGATTCAAAGTAGTGAGAATATGTAGGGTAGAGGGCCTTAATGAAGGTTGTGAGAGGTATATCTACCTTCACTCTAGTGGCCTCAATGTCATGCATTATGGCTTTGATTTCTAAAGCCAAAGCCATAGGGTCATCGTTCTTCAACTCTAGGTTGAAGAGATTCACCATTAGTTGTATAAGTTCCAATTTAGAGTGTGTGTCTTACAATGGTTGTACAAGTCATTCAATCTCTTCAAAGCACTATATGAGTCATTAATAGAAGCAATATGACAACTCACCTCTTTACTTACTGTCATAGAGATCATAACATGTGTTTTTCGATCTTTGTCCTCCCATATGGCACAATCTTTATTTGATGTTGGAATGGGTGGTCTATTACTTGGTTTTCTACTGTTCGACTTTGATTCAAAGGCAACATATTCAAAGCATGATTCTACTTCTTCTTCAGTGATACCACTGTCACAGACTATTGCTACTTCACAAATGCCTTTCCACAGGTTGTTGAAGATCAATGTGCTTTTGATATTTCTGTACCATTCTTTGTAGTTCTCTTTGCCAATCGACACCACATTGACAATGGAGATGAGAGAATGCATATTCACACTCCGATTGTAGAAATCGAGTTCCCTTTTTATGAAATATACTTAATGACTATGTCACTAGGAAGTTTCTTCTTCTTCTTCTTCTTCTTCTTGCACCCACAGGTGACTGTATATTGCACACTTCAAATGAAGGCCAAATTGCAAAGAGATGAAACTGAATATTCCATCAATTCATCACATTTACGAGATTTTAGCAAGTGCATGGAGCGTTTACTCCAATCTCAAAAATGCATTTTTCTTTGAAGTTTGTAGGCCCACGCATAGCCAAATCTATGGTCGAAGGCATGTAAATCAATGACTTGTGAGGTCAAAGGGCGTGTAAATCAATGGCTTGTGAGTTCAAAGGGCATGAAGTCATGAAAGGCATGAAGGGTGAAGTCGAGGGCATGAGAATATTTTTGGCCAACTAACAGGTGACGGATGACGAGAGTGTGGATTCAGTGTAGTGTTTTCGCATGGGTTGACTCAGTTACCATGGAAGAATCGATGGGTGATGGGCAGGCGAATGCTTGAGGTGCAGTTACACGAAGAGAGAATTCGATGGGAGAGGGTTCTTTGTGAATTAGGACTAAGGATGAGGGGCATGCCAGCGTGAGCATACAATCTAGGGTTCAATATTTTTCTGTTGCGCCATTCTCCACGTCAGATTCACTATTTATCATACATTAAGGAGTAGTTGATGGGATAGAATAACGAGGGTGTGCTAACCATGGAGAGAGGTGTGTTATCCTTGGAGAGATGCACATAGAGTGGAACTAGCGTATTAGGGTTTGTGTGAGGAGAAGCCCTATAGATGGACAAGTTGAATGGTTGATGGGTTTACAGACTGGAATCAACCATAACGCTAGAGGGAAGAGGGACAAATGAAGGTGTTTTTGCATACTGGGGGAAAGAAAATGCCAAGGAATCAAATGATGGAGTTATCCTAGCTCTGATACCATTATCAGGCTAGGTATGGCAGAAAATGTAACTTCACTATTGTTATTTGCATTAACATGAGTGGTGCATAAATACAATCAAAATGACTATTGGTCTTCCCTAACAGGTGACTCTTCTTTTCACCAACAACTCTTCATATTTACATTAATATTATAATAATGCAATCCTAAGAATTATGTGTCCAACATTCCTCTTCTCCTTTGGATTTGGGCTAGTTGCATGTTTTGTCTGAAGGGCTGGTCGATTCTAAAAAATCATTAGGGGAGGCATCTATAACTTGGTTGATCAATCATTAGGTATCACCTCCAGACAAACTAATTCAATGTTTCCCCCCTACAAGCTGTGTCCAAGAAAATCTAGTTTGGAGGAAGATTATGGGGGGTTAAGGGAGGTCTAGTGTTAACTGAATCAAAATCCCATCCAACTAGAAGAAAATCCAACATCTCAAAATCTAAATAAAAGGCATCTAAAGAAGTAAAGGAATGCAAACAGCTGACCATGAAAGGGGGACTTAGAGTAGATAACCCTCGAAGATTGCTACATCATGATCATTATGTCCTTTAATGTTAGAGGATTACAGAGTGCCCTCAAAAGATTAGCCATGAAAAGGATGTTCTTTATTTATAAGCCAGATGTGATCTTGTACAAAAAATAATGTGGCTTGGGACAAAATCCATGGATATTTTATTTGATTTGTTAAAGGATTGGACTTTATGTGCTATTGATGCATAGGGGTTGTCAGGGGCACTTGTTTCTGGTTAGAATTATAGTCTAGATATTGACAATATGGTGTGCCTCCCTGCAGGCATTGTTATAGAAGGAAGGGAAAAATATTTGGACAAGGTGTTCAGGCTAGTGAATATACATGCCCCTTATAATGATAGGGCTCAATTATGGACTTCTCTAAAGGAGCAATAGGCTTTGATAGGGGAAAATGTAATTTTGGCAGGAGATTTTAATTTGACTCTCAACTCTTGTGAAGTCTAGGGTGAAGTGATAAGGCCAGATCCAACAACACACTTCTTTTCCCGATTCTTAGAAAACTTAAAGTTGTTGGATGTGGAGCCCCACAAGGTGGTTCCAACATGGCAAAATTCAAGATGAGTAAATGTTGGTATCTCAAAAAAATTGATCAATTCTTAGTTGTTGAGAAGTTTTTGGAGGATGTGAGCAAATATAAGTCCTAGGTAAGTTTTGGAGGACTCTCTAATCATCTATCCATCCTTTTGCAATTAGAGGGCTCTAATAAGAGGTTTCTAGTTCCCTTTAAATTTAATCACACTTGGTTAAATGAGGAAAGATTTATAAAGTTAGTTATGAGTAATTGGACAAAGTATGAGGTGGATAATGGTGATTGGCTATGCTTCAGTTTTCAAATAATTTGATTTGAGTGAAGAAGTTGGCAGTTGAATGGGCCAGGGAAAGAGAAAAGAAGAATAAAAAAGACATGAGGGATGTTGAGCTAGAGCTGTAGGATCTCTTTGATAGAAATTCTAATGGGGTCTTATTTGAACTAGAGGATTTGAGACTCAGTAATTTAGAAGGAAAAATAAAATCCCATTAGAATTAGAAGAGGTTGAGTGGAGACTTAAAAGTAGTGATGTTTGGTTAGCAGATGAAGTTATTTCATAAATATCCAATATATAGAAAAATCTTTAATACTATCTGGGAGATCGAGAATTCATATGGTGCCAAGGAAACCTCCTTCAAAGATATAGCTAGTGCAGGTAAAAATAATTTCCAAACCTTATTTAAGGAAAGTAATGCTTCAGATATAAGATAAATCATGAAGGTTGTCAATCTATTCCCTAGGTTCTTTGATGACGATATGAATTCAATCACGGACTCTCAGGTTACTAAAAGTGTATTAAAATATGTTTTAGGTTCCTTTAAGAAGGCAAAATGTCTTGGCCACAATACTTAGACTATGAAATTTTATATTGGATTCTATGAATTTTTGGAGGAGGAATTACTACGAATATTTGAGGAAATCATAAGCATTGGCAAAGTCCTAGGAGATATGAATGGTACTTTCATAGCTCTAATTCCAAAAAAGAATGTCCCTGTTATCTTTGAAGATTTTAGGTTAATATCCCTCTGTAACCTTATTTATAAACTGGTATCGAAGATAATAAAAAATAGGATGAAGCGAGCTTTGTCCAAGTGTATCTCTGACCAACAATTTAGTTTCATATTCAATAAGAAGATTTATGTTGATGTTGGGACTACATGGGAGGGTCTTCACTCAATAAAAGTTTGGAAATTATCAACATTGGTCATGAAAATAGATCTTTCGAAAGCCTTTGACAAAGTAAACTGGGTATTTCTGAGATTGGTTCTCTAGCAAATGGGTTTAATGCTTCAATATATTAATTGGATAATGGGGTGCTTGGAGTATGCAAATTTTCATGTACTAATAAATCGTTCACCATCTAGATTTTTTAGGGCTACTAGGGGCCTCATGTAGGGATGTCTTTTATCTCCTTCCATGTTTCTCATAGTGACCGAGGGACTCAACATATTGCTAGCAAAGGCTAATAGATATGGTTTTATTAGAGGTATAAAATTTGCATATGCTATTTTGATTACACACTTGTTGTTTATAGACGACGTTCTCCTTTTTGGCAGAGGTAATATGTGATAATTGAGTTACGTAAAAAAAGATCTTAGATCTATTTTGCAAGGTGACGAGGACAAAAATTAATAAGGATACATTTGGTATTTTTGTTAATGGCTTAAGTGCTTCTCTCCAAAGAAGAATTGAGCATTTATTTCCTATAAAGGTAGATCCTTTGGACAAAGGAGTCAAATACTTAGGTTTTTATTTAAAGCCTAACAATTATAAATATGTAGATTGGCTCTGGTTATTTAAGAAAATTGAACTGAGAATTAAATGTTAGTGTCACGAGTGGCCTTCTTGGGAAGAATGGTGTCTTTATGTAAACTTATAAAATCATAATACCATATGTTTAAAGGATTTAGACGATGAATTAAGTTGGTCTAGAAACAAGTCTTCGGGTGTGCTCACAACTGAGCTTGGTTACGAGACAAAAATCAATGAGGACTTGGAAGTAGAGTGATTGTGGTGGTGGAAAGTGGTGTGGAAATTAGTATGTCCACTAAAAAAAAAAATTCCTTTAACTGTCTTTGGCAAATAAGATATTCACATGGGAGAATGGACAAAAAATAAACTAGATTGCACCTGGTTGGTGTTACCTATGTAAGAATGCAAGAGAGACTATGGATCATATATTTGTATATTGTTCCTTCTCCAAGGTTGTTTGGAAGGAGATGATAAGTAATTATAATATGCAAAATCAGTGAGATAGATCAACTGTATCGAAGTGCCTGGAATCTTAGATTACAAATAGGTTTGTTCTTCTTACAAAACTCTACTTTACTATGCAATTTAGGGAATTTGGCTATCCATAAGCAACTTGATTTTTGAATATAAGGGGGCCCACCTAGGACGACTTACTCATCAAATTAGAGTCTCCTTTGGTGAAGGTAGGAAGCCTCCAAAAGACTTTGTCCCAAGGAATTTGTAGGAGCCCATTATTAACTTTAGAGGGCCTTGAGGGTTTTTTTATGGAGCTTTCCAAGGCACTCCTGGAATTTGCGAACTAGGGGGCATTCTCTATCTCGATAATGCTCATCATTTTTCTCTAAAATATCACTAGAATATGGAGTTAGTAGGGGCACCAATAATAAAATGAAGACATATGCTCTATGGATCCCACTCAAGGTTGTTATTGACAAATAGGTAAGAAAGATTCAGGTCTTTGGGGATTCTAAACTAGTGATGGATTAGGCAAATAGCAAAGCACAAATCACAAATATGGTTTTGGAACCTATTATGGAAAGGATTTTGGAGATCAGAGAACTCTTTGAAGAAGTCTCCTTTACTCATATATCAAGAGAATTCAATCATAAAGTTGGTCATCTATCAAATGAAGCACTTACCTTGGGAGAATGAATATTTCATGTTTAAGAAGTCAAGGATCACATCCCTTTGAATGCTATCAATTTGTCTCTCTTCTAATTTGGCTTTACATGTTCTTGTCTTCACAACTTGTTTTTTTTTTAGCTTAGTTAGTACCTTTTTAAAATTGATTATAGGTATGTTAAGTATGGAAAAGAATTTTTGAAAGCCTTTTTTGACATAAGGCAGAAAGGAAGATTGTATTTGTCTTGGTATAGGAAGAGGTCAATCTATTTAGGTGGACATTGATGTTGATGATTACATCTACGTGAGACATTCTCCATCTTACAAACTTGAGAGAAAGCCCCTGAGAGGGGTGTGTGGTTCCTATCTGAGACAGATCTGGAACGTAGAGATGGCCTCCTCCTTAGAGATAGTTGAGAAGAACTCCAAATGATTCTCCTAAGTAATGTAGTGAGAAAGGAGATCTATAGAGTTGGACATGCCTCTGGCTGAGCACAAGGTGAACGTGTGAAATCCCAAAGTGTTGGGTGCATCGTCATGAGAACATAAATGAAGATGATGTATTAGCCTCCTCTAAACATAAGAGTTGATGAGAAACTCCAGATGACTCTCTTGTTTAATGCAGTGCGAAAGAAGATCTGTTGAGTGGACGTGCCTGTGGACGAGCACATGTGAACGTGATCCTAGTGGCTGAGCACTAGTGAAGAAGTGGTTCTTCTGTGTAATGAAGTGAGCCAGAGATATGGACATCCCCATGGATGTGCCCATAGTGGATGAGCACTACTGGGTATATAAGATCCCTTTCTATATTGTTCAAGAGTCAGACCTGCCTATAACCCTAATTGTAATATAAAGGGTACATGTTGGCCCCACCTTAATATGATTAATAATTAATGTAAAAGTTAATTAATCTGGTCAATATTAATTATATTGTGAGCTAGTGAGGTCGGCCCTATTGTGCCAATAGACACTTATGTTGACAAGTTCAGTCTAGTATAAGTAAAGGTAAATTCCCCATTGAGGAATCGTATCTTTTGTGTGAGTTTGGAAATT
>SNQJ01S0033090.1:34861-58821 GCA_010110895.2 Picea sitchensis | reverse complement strand
GAAGTGAGCCAGAGATATGGACATCCCCATGGATGTGCCCATAGTGGATGAGCACTACTGGGTATATAAGATCCCTTGCTATATTGTTCAAGAGTCAGACCTGCCTATAACCCTAATTGTAATATAAAGGGTACATGTTGGCCCCACCTTAATATGATTAATAATTAATGTAAAAGTTAATTAATCTGGTCAATATTAATTATATTGTGAGCTAGTGAGGTCGGCCCTATTGTGCCAATAGACACTTATGTTGACAAGTTCAGTCTAGTATAAGTAAAGGTAAATTCCCCATTGAGGAATCATATCTTTTGTGTGAGTTTGGAAATTTCAGCAAGTACAACTTCTTGGGAAAAGTGCACACCTCTCTTGGGCACTAGTCTTATAGGGTTTAAGCACCCTCTTGTGTGCTAGTTTTTCTTGGTGGTGAAGGTCTTTTTCTTGAAGAATATAGAAAAGGATTTGGCTGGGTTTTCTTCCCTTGTTGAGAGGGGTTTCCCAGGATACTTCTTGTGTTCTTGTGCATGGTGTTTCTTCTTGTGATCTTGGTCGCTGCAACATTATTGGTTATGGTTAAGTTATATGCTAAAATGGAATGACCTTCATTATTAACCTTGCTTATTGAAAAATTCAACATGGTATCATAGCGTAGGTCTTGAAGAACCCATTGCACAAACAACTTTCAACCATCCTCTCTCTCCTGCAGAAACCGTACGACCCTCTTAGGGTTTCCAGAAATTCCATACGGCCTACCTTTCTCGGGGTTTTCAGCACTTAGCACTTGGACATTGGGGCTAAAAGGAGGATAAGAGTGTACAAACTCCTTCAACGCACCTCCAACAAGCTTCGTATTGCATTTCCGAGCATTTTGACTTTTTGGCCCTAAGGTTTCTAGGGTTTCGCTAATTTCTGTATAAATTTCAGAATTATGGTTTCTACAACTCCTTGAAGGAGCTCTTCAGCTCACAAGTGTTCTCCTATATTTCAAAGGCTTATTGTTGGCAGTCATAAGTCCAACAAAACCTAAAAGTGCTAGCCTAGCCTAGCTGTTAGGTTTTCTAGCCCAGTTGACAAGGGTTCGTGAAGAATCCAAAATTATGATGAACAAAACTATGATGGAAGATAAGCTTGATGGATCAAGCAGCTTAAAAATAACAAGATGAAAAAAAGGTGACATTGTGACTACCTCCTTCGTGAAGATGTCAGAGGACATAGATCTACCATGTGCCATTGGAGAAATCATATCAGAACCCTTAGGTATGCACTTGTATATATATTATTTGTATCATTGTCATGAGGGTAATTGTAGGATGAAGGAACCTTTTGCTGAAGTCATGGATCCATAGGGATCTCAGTACATTAAGAGGAGAAACACATTGGAGTTGAAGACTCCAGGTTTGATTGTTGTAATTGTCATTCCTCTAAACCTATATTTCTAAAGTTTGCTACATTACAAGTAGATGTTGTAGCTGTGACAACAACCCTTAAATTGTTTTGATTCTAGATATGTACTCATTATTCTCCTTTAGGAGATATTCTTGTTTTGGTTCCTCTTGTTTTCTTGTTCTAGACAGGGCAACAACAAAGGAAGATTTTTATTCTTCAGAGGGAGCCACTTGACTCAGAGGGATTCAAAACTATTTGAGAAAGAGGAAGAATAGAACCAACATTGAGGAAACTAGTGCAGTTGTTCCAGTTGATATGTTCAGAGATATTGCAATAGGGCATAAAAGGTCTGTCTAGTTTTACTCTACAGGAGGCAGAGAAACATACAAGCCTCTCAAGGCACATCCCGAGGGAACAAAGAGATTTTTCGAGCTACTCTTCAGCCATGAGCCACATCATTGATTCTAAGCCTTCTTGTCATAGAGAAGCAACATGAGAACAAGTATGGCAAGATGCCATAATAAAAGAATACCAAGATATCTTAAAAGAATGATGTATAAGATATTGTTCAGAGACTAGAAGGAAAGTCTGTGATGACTTCCAAGTGGATCTATAAGATCAAGCATGCAACTGATAGACGTGTCGAGAAATACAAAGTGAGATCTATAGCCAAAGGTTTCTCACAAACAGAGGGAGTTGTCTATGATGAGACACTTGATCTAGTAAACCCGATACACTTCCATCCGTACTACCATCCATGAGTTGGAAACTATATCAGATGGATGGATTCTTGATGAGTTTGGTTTTCAACAAGAGTTTTGTTGATCCAAACCTATATTATTACAACATTGGTGATGAGAGCCTGATGTTGATGGCTTATTCAGAAAGCCTTGTTGTTGGATACAAGTAAGCTTTGACTTCTGATTTCGAGATGAAGGATATGAGTATGATTCACCACCTCTTGGGACAAAAAGTATGACAGAGGACCGATGAGATTTTTCCTAAGTCAAGAAAAACATGCAGCAAGAATGTTAAAAGAAGTTCAATGTGATAGAATGAAAAAACACCATGGATTTGAAGAAAATGAATGATGATGATTCAGACGAGATTGATCCACAACTGATTGGATCATTGATGTATCTAGTTAACACCAGACCTAATTCATGCTATGTAGTGAATGTGATTATTCAATCCATGAGTTAGCCGAGACAAACTCACTGGATAGAAGTAAAGCACGTATTGAGATATATACGTGGCACAATTGGATATGGCCTGAGATATGCCTCCAGTGTGAACTTGAGTTTGCAGGATATGCCGATACAGATTGAGCAGAGAGTACAGTGGACCAGAAGAGAACATCTGGTTGTTGTTTTTACCGTGAAGTTTGCCATGGTTTCATGATGCAACAGGAAACAAAACTCTGTGGCCTTGAGTACCACAAAAGCAGAGTATATATCATCGAGTGTGCGAAGCAATGTGGCTTCACAAGCTTCTGACATATTTACTTGATCATGAAACATATTCTATGATGACAACAAGATCCATGTGTAAATCTCTTTGAGAACCCCGTATTTTGTGATGGATCGAAACACGATAAGATGAAATATACTTATATCAGAGATATGATGCAGAGGAAAATAGTACACTTACAGTACAAATAGTACACTTACAGTACCTTCCTACACATGAGCAGATTGCAAACATCTTCACCAAATTAACCTGGTGAAGAGTACCTCCCTAGTTGAGAGGGGGTGTTGATAACTCTAGCCAAGACAAAGTTCAAAGTACATCCATGTGAGACTTGGCATGATGAGGAATGCCTCCCTAACTGAGAGGGAGTGTTGATGATTGCAGCTACGTGAGACATTCTCCAGCTTACAAACCTGAGGGAAAGCCCCTGAGAGGGGTGTGTGGTTCCTATCTAAGAAAGAGTTGGAATGTAGAGATGGCCTCCTCCTTACAGAGAGTTGAGAAGAACTCCAGATGATTCTCCTGTGTAACGTAGTGAGAAAGGAGATCTATAGAGTTGGGTGTGCCTGTGGCTGAGCACAAGGTGAACGTGTAAAATCCCAAAGTGTTGGGTGCATCCTCATGAGAACAGAAATGAAGATGATGTATTAGCCTTCTCTGAGCATAAGAGTTGATGAGAAACTCTAGATGAATCTCATGTGTAATGCAGTGGGAAAGAAGATCTATTGAGTGGTCGTGCCTATGGACGAGCACAGGTGAACGTGATCCTAGTGGATACACACTAGTGAAGAAGTGGTTCTTCTGTGTAATGCAGTGAGCCAGAGATATGGACATCCCCATGGATGTGCCCCTAGTGGATGAGCACTAGTGGGTGTATAAGATCCCTTGCTATATTGTTCAAGAGTCAGACCTGTTTGTAACCCTAATTGTAATATAAAGGGTACAGGTCGACCTCACCTTGATGTGATTAATAATTAATGGAAAAGATAATTAATCTAGTCAATATTAATTATATTGTGAGCTAGTGATGTCAGCCCTGTTGTGCCAATAGACACTTATGTTGACAGGTTCAGTCTAGTATAAGTAAAGGTAAATTCCCCATTGAGGAATCATATCTTTTGTGTGAGTTTGGAAATTTCAACAAGTACACCTTCTTGGAAAAAGTGCGCACCTCTCTTAGGCGCTAGTCTTCTAAGGTTTAAGCACCCTCTTGTGTGCTAGTTTTTCTTGGTGGTGAAGGTCTTTCTCTTGAAGAATATAGCAAAGGATTTGGTTGGGTTTTCTTCCCTTGTTGAGAAGGGTTTCCCAGGATACATCTTGTGTTCTTGTGCATGGTGTTTCTTCTTGTAATCTTGGTTGCTGCAACATTATTGGTTATGGTTAAGTTATATGCTAAAATGGAATGAACTTCATGATTAACCTTGCTTATTGAAAAATTCAAGAATTGAAAGCCTATGGTCACTCTTGCTTTTTCTTACTAATGCAACTGAAAGGATAGTATGTGTGTATTTGGTTTTACCCTTAAAATATCAATACATAGATTTTTTTTATTGGAAAAATAAGTCCTCCCTGTTAACATGCTTCATCCTCAAAGCATGGGTAGAGAACATCTCTTAAAAAAGACTTATTCATCTTCTTGTAACTTTCACCTATTTGTTTAAGGTTGAAGACATCGGGTGATATCACTTCTAAGTCTTTGAACATTATTGTCACATTATAAAAGGATTAATCCATCCTAAGTTGATTTGATCCAGATTGGATCATTATATTATTTGTCATCTATTTTGATGCTTTAAAAGTGGAAAAAATTGGGGGAAGTAGCTTAAGGGGTCATTTTAATGACAAGTCCCAATTTGGAAAACTTTGGTTTGAAACATTTCAGAGCCATTTTGAGGCATCAAACGACATTTTTTTGGGGTCAAAACTTTCTCATCAATAACTCAGACCTTGTGATGTTATTCTACACATCAAGACCTTTCCAACAATGCAAAAATTGCTTCAATCGGAACTCGTATGCAATAATCATGCCTCCCATAAGTTGACCTATTGTGTTGAACACCATGGTACGAGAGGATGCCATGTCAACCCCCATTACTCATACATATGGGGCTAGACATGTATGGACTTTCAATAAGATTCTAGAAGGTCCAAAACCTTCTCACAATTGAGGGTTGAGGAAGTCAAAATCCTACCCCTAGATGGCTATCAGGTTATGTTAAATACTAAGCCACTGGGAGGAGAGGGGGTTCCATTATTTTGCATTGTATCTTGTTACATAGCTGAGCCTAACAATTGAGAGTGGGATTTTTGTGAGAATAATAGAGGAGGAGGGATTTTGTAACAACCATACATGCCACAATGTCAATGGCAACTCCATAGAGGGTGCATCTTTATTTGTACTTGCATATGAAGAAAAGAGAGCAGAGTGACCTCACCTTCTAGCTAGGTTTTCTCCCGTATTGGGTTTCCCAAGTTATATCTTGTGTTTATTTGTGGATGGTGTGTGAGTATTTATTTATGTTCTCTATTTTTCGCATTTCAACTATTGCATACATTTAAGCAGAAAAAACCAATAACTAAAGAATATGAGATCTAAGGAAACTAACCTTCACAGTAAATATTTTGGTAATTTTAATAGATCTATTGTGATGAATTGTCCAGTGGAATATCCATGACAGTTTACAGATCAAGATTCTTTCAAGAAATGCATGTTCAACAAGTAAATGAAATGTTGACTTTTTTTAGGTAACTTTGGACATTGGCACATTGATTCTTGCATGCTACAACTTTTGTAATTTGGATGACAATATGGTACCCTCGTAAATTGATCCTTCTTAATCTCATATTTAATATTTTATGATTTACTCGTGTTGTCATGTTGATATTCAATAGTTTTGTATTCTTGAGTGTGTTGACAATATTTCATTGAGATACAACTTCATCAGTGGCAATTGATGGACCTTCAATTGTAACTATATCTATAGACATCTCCTTGTCATCAAATTATTTCTCGATCTCAATTATTGGTTGCTCTTCATCTAATAAAACTTCATTAGTAGCAACATTAGACTCTTCCATTTATTTGAGTTTGTCGGGGTTTCCTTATTTATAGTTTTGACTTTACCATCAAGAAACTTCCTTGGTTCAATGGGATTAGTTAAGATTTCTTGATCGACCAATTGTTTCTTGATTTTGAGTAACCTTTTCTTCTCATTCTTCTCATTCTTGACTTTTGCAAGCAGATTTTTATTATGATATATCGGGGGAGAAATTTATTCGTTCTTGTTAGATATGTCTTTACTAATATTTTCAAACACTTTGTTGTAAGTATTTTACATTGTTATTGTGATGTTGATGCTCTTTTATATGTTGTTGATATTGACGAGCTTCTACGTCTTGGTAGTGCAATTTCCTTTCCATTTGAACAATGTCTTCATCTATATCGAGAAGAACTTTGTTTAATTATCTTATTTTTTCTTCATATTGCATTGCATCATCATGCACATCATCAATATCTTCTAATGATGAAGATTTTGTGCACGATTTCACTATAAATTCCTACAATTTTATCTTCCTATTGTGGGAAAAAGTCAAATATTTCATTTTTAAATTCAAGGTGAAAAACACCCAATGCTTTCGTCCATGTCCAACCTAAAATAATGTCAATGTTTTCACACATAGAGTATTATTACCTTGAACTATGATTTAAACATATGATCATCAACACTTGTAGATTTTTTATGTCATAACATTTTTTTTCAAAAAATAGCCTTTCGATTATATCGAGCTTAGAGATTTGTAGATGATCATGAGGTATGGGATGGTTAATGTTCATTCTTAGTTGGTGAGAAAAAACCCTAAATTGTCTAAGATTGAAACAAAGGCTATGCAATAATTCACCCCTAAAATAGCTCAAAGTGATGATAAAACAATATTGAAACTATGGTAATAATGATAAAGTTTAGGATAAAGTAGCTCTCTTAGATGAAATCCAATCATACCTTAAATACCTCCTCTGTAATTTCTCTATGGACTTCTCTTCTAGATACTTTGAGATTGGGAATTACATAATAGGTGTTGGAAGATCATCAATATATAGGGAAAATAATGTAGAAGAGTCATAACTACTGCATTCTAGGAAAGTTGATAGTTGTGTTTGGGCAAATGCATGGAAAATAGTAAATTATAAGCTATTTAAAATTAATAACAAAGATGCATTCATGTCTTAAATTTAATGATTATATAGGTGATACAAAAAAATAACTCATAATACAGATTGTTATATTTCTCGAAGTTTAATATACTAATTCTCACATCTACATAGTAAAGTTGGTAATACATTTGTACAAAATATTGTTATATAATGTGTATTGTTTGATATATGATGCTATAAATAAATAAAAGGAGTGAAAATTTGTCGAATGACTGCAAATCAACTTACCATGGGTTGTTAGGCTTATAACTATTAAGTTGGTTTCATATTGCAAGAATGTAAGCCTACTCAAATATTGCCTATTGAAATATCATTATTTATTATGGGAGGTTTATGGTCCAAGGTTGGTCAATGTACAAGTTGCAATTCAAAATTGCTTCAACCTCATGATACCATGATTTTCACTAGCTTAGGTAAGGTAGTTGTCTCTAGTTGAGGCTGCTTAAATCTTCTTACTACTAAAAGAAGAATAAATATAAACAAATACATTTCTAAAAGGAGAAAATCGTGTTTAAAAGCTAGACTAACCCATGTAGCTTCTAACAATGCCATGTTGGAATACACAATAATTTTTGTGTTTCAATGTTCCAAAAATCAAGATTAGACCATTTTGTTTTAGCTTTGTCTTAACTAATTTAACAACATGGGTGTAAGTGTTTAAGCTTGCACTTTAAGTGCAATCCTAGAGCATAGTGGTTACTAATGTGGAATGGAATCTCAACACGAGGATCTAACATTATATAAATACTTTGTATTGAATTTTTTCTAGTAAATACATACGACATAAATTATATTGGTGAGAAAATAGTCATATTATTAATATAATATATACATGTTATGAGCTGTCCCCGAGGTGTAGGACAGTCGGTGATGGAGTGTGTTGTTAAGCCACTCCGTGATGTTAAAGTCACCATGGAGTGTGTTGTTAAGGCACCCGCGATGTTAAAGTCACCGGGTCGAAACCCGCTGGGGACAAAAATCCAACCATGTTAAGGGTTGGTGTGGCTCAGGCCGGGTGCGATCCCCGGGTGATTTTGATGGCTTAGATGCCCCTGAGTCGCGGTTTCTCAAGCCACAGGTTAATCGCGTAGCCAACAGGTCCCGCACAAATTAACAAAAAAAAATAAAAATATACATGTTATGAGCTATGAGCTTTCACTGCATGTAGGGTTTTACATGACTAACAAAAGTTCTTAAATTGAAATTGATACACGGACACCCAACATGGCATTGACATTTATATGAATAACATCCAAGGTATACCAACTTTCTTGAATTTGGATTAAGTTAAATTACATCCAAGGAAATTACCAAAGAATAATCTACAAAATAGCCATGATAGATTATGACTAGTAACCTATGGGAAGTGCACCAATAGATGTTGAAAGATAACTATCAAATATTAATAATTCATCCACAAATGACTGTGAAATTTCCTTAAGAGACGAAGAAAAAAGAATAGGATGCCCCTAGAATAAGTGGTTGCACCCATACCCTAAGTTAAACTAACCCTCATGGGGTGGTAGGTGTGGGAGGGGTTATCAATAACCCCAAAGGAACAACTGAATATACCTATGCATGGAGTCCGGGAATCTCTTTTAATAAATAGGTTGAAGCATACACACTCCTACAAGGCTTAAATCTAGCTAGTATCCTTCATATTCAAAATCTAATTGTAGTTGGAGATTCAAAGAATGTTATAAGGTACATGCTCTTGGGAACCAATCCATCGGACTTCAAGTTATCCTCGATGTTTGTTAGAATCAAACAAGTTATGACTTCTATTCCCAAAGTCAAGTTCTATCATGTACTTTGGGTAAACAATTACCAAGCTGATAAATATGCAAACAATGTAACTTTAGGAAAACATGGAATTATTGTTATTAATAACAAGGTTTACCACCAATCAATCCCATGATGATATATGTCAACTCACATAGGTTCCCATTAAAGGGGCACATGGCTCATAATTTGGGTGACAGAACACTTGGTGTCATCCATTATGTGAAGCGACCACTCCCATGTTGCATGCTTCAATTACATTTCATCCACAATTAGGAATCAACACTCTAAAGTCAACATAACCAAGGTGTGATTATGGCTTAGGAGATGGATTCTTTTGTGTGATGATTCAATCATTCCTGCTTATGGTTCTAGTTGGTGGATTTCAACCTAGTATTTAGGCTCTTGGAGTGGTGTTTCTTTCTTGTAGGATTTTTGGATAGGTGGAAGTTCTCCCACCTTTTTTTTTCTGCAATTTGGAAAGATCCCGGGGAGGAATTTGCTCGGGAGGTTTACTCTCCTTGTTCTAGTTTTCTACTTTCATTTTTTTGGTCATCTGGATTCCTTGATGGAACTTTGGATCCTTTTGGACTCTAGGGAAGTTCTTGTTAACAATTATGGAAGTAATTAAGCAATTATTTGGTGCTATGGGTGGCGTTTTCCTACTCAGGTTTATTTATTTGTGGATGAGGCAATGGTATTCAGTTTAAACATCAACTTGGACTGGGTTTATGTTTCTTTTGGCCTTTAAAGTGCCTTCATACTTCTCATAAGCTTGGAAGCTTCGGTTCTATTATGTGTTTCTCTTATTCTTGTGGTATGGTACTCTATCAACTTCCAATGGAATCTTGTGAACTTTAGTAGATTCGTCAGGCATTAAGGAGGCATGAGGGGTTAATTGAGGGCAATAACCACTCAATTTATAATGTTTCAAGGAAAATTTAAGAACAAGGCACCAATATATAAGCTCAACTAGAGGTCATAATGGGGATTTTGGTGCAATAGAGGTGACACACTAGAGCAATGGAAGATGAGTGTGTGGCTCTTCACAAAGCTATAACCAATACATCTTGTGGACAACATGTTGGAATTTTAAATCAGATATTTCTTGTGAATTTGAATTCTAGAAAATTCATGGACCATTCAGTGCATTAGCTACAAGATCTGAATGTGCAGGTGTTGGAGTTTGACAGAGAAGCAACTGATGAAGTCGTCAATAAATATACATCTAGCTAAGTTGAAATGCATTTTAATATTATCACACTATTAGGCAATTGAAGTAGAATTTACACTATTAGGTACTTTTTTGAAAGTTTGTGCTTGAAACCATTTGTACTGGACATCTATAAGCTAATCTATGTTATGTTTTGTACAATGGGATTTTGATGAGAACCCTTTTTCTATGTAACCTTGCTATAAGCATTTTTTGCATCCTTTTACTTAATACAAAGATATACTCGTTATTGTTTTAAAAAAAGTTAAACCAACCCTCAACCTCCATTTAAAGAGGTGGTAGATGCACAACAAACCAAAGAAAGGCAAACCAAAGAACCAACCATGGACTCCAACACAAATATTGATAGGTAATACACTCAAGGTCGCTTGAATGAGGCACATGCAAAGCAAAACACAAAGGTAAGGCAAGATAATCAAACTCCCAAACATTCATTCAAATGGATACTCTCAAAACGATGTCAATCATACTAAATTTGATATGTCTAAACAAAATAATAAATTCTAAAAACCATTGTCCAAAAAACATTATAAGATGTAAGATATGGCCAACACAAAGTGGCAAACTTAATTCCCATAAAACCATCCACCAACACCTCACCCCAACTACAAATACCATTTTGTATGTTCTACATTCTCAAATTGAAATGAAAATTTCCAATCAAATACAAACTAAAGACTACAAAATCCAAACATAAGCTTTTATCTGTAACGACCCCGCTGTTACATCAACTGAATGAGTACATGTAATTTTTTTTTTTTGCATTAGGATATTAACTCGTTACAACATAATAACCAAATACATCATTGTAACTGAAACGAAACATAAGCATTGCATTAACATAACTAAAAAGCGGCACAAGTCAACACATAAACGACGACTCAATCAATGCATCACCATAACTAACAACGACACATCAACACATCAGGATCGATTGAAGCAATATACAAATGAATGATCAGCCATGTCATTGAGCATTAAAATAACTACTCGCCCAACCTATCCTGCATGGTTAAGACCTCTAGGACACATAAGCAACACTCAAGCCTAGGATTCATCCGATTGATTTTGACCATTTAAGGTCTCAGGGTTGGCGACTGTTATGAGGAACAAGGAGGTGTCTAAATCACGCTAATCCAATCAACTGACAACAATTAGATCAATCATCAATTTTTCATGGTGCAATAGTATTTTAATTACTTAACTAGACATACATCAACATTATCCTCGGTACGTGCAATTAATTTAATAACTTAATCATTCATCAACATTAAACATTTACTGCACAAGAGTAAACTATCCATTTATTTCATGGTGCAACAGAATTCAAGTACTCAATCGATCATACATCTATGTTATTCACGACGCAATGGTAATCTAGTTCTAATCAATCATGCATCATCAATAATTAAAGGCGCCATAGAAAACTAGTTATTAAATCCATCATACAACTACAATTTAAAGGCGCATTAGTAATAGTTAATAAGTCAACATATGTCAAGAATATTAATGACGCAGTAGAAAATTCTATAACAAAACATACATAGAGTAATTGACACAATTACCATCTAGGAAACATTCTAACTATAGTCCAACTACCATTACATGTATCAACATAATAGACACAATCACCATCTATGGCAGCTTCCAACGATGGTTCTACTAACTAACATTTATCAATGATTGACGCAAATTGCATCGGTGATCAATTCCAAGTTCTACTATGACAACATTTATCAAAAGGAATGACAGGATTAACACCTGGGTCTATTCCATCAATGGTTTCAACTTCAACAATCCAAAAACGCTCATCGGTAAGTGCATTTGTTGTTAAATGAACCCCTAACAAACTTTTCATCATGAACTCACTCAACATTATTGAAAGTTATTACGAATACACCTTACCTTTAAATTATGAAAATGAATTCAACCTAAAAAGTGTAATTCTTAAGAAGCAAGAATTGGGCCTAAACATAAGAAGGTTAACGAGATTATGATTGAGATCTCATCAATACACTATAAGACTTGTTACCTAAGGAATGAATATCAATCATGCCAAATTATATACATAATTGATAAACAATACTTAAGGCACTTCATTTCAGTCATAAGGGCTTAGCCACCTTATGTATCCATCAGTATTCCTATATCATTTACCCCAAAATTCAGACGATGAAATTTAACTCATGAATTGGGACACCAAGCAATTAATAGAATATGAGCAAGGTTTACTGACAGGAGGATTTAATCGGACATACCCTAAATCAGGTTCCCATTGATCGGTGCGCTCAGAGGGGAGAACAGTAAAATGTATAGGATTTGGCGAACGTGGCAAGGCACAACGGTCTCGCCCATGCTCAAGTATTCAATGCCAAATTAAAACCAACCACCAACCAATTTATCCATGGATGAGGGTGAATCAATCCATGCGCAAGGAGGTAATCCCTAGAAAAATGCTAGTCGAGGGAGGAGGAAATCGCAGGTTAGATTCTCTGCCAAAAAGCAGGAGGGTTTTGAGGATTCGCCGAGGGACGACCAATGATAGTCGTTGGTCTGGTTGAGAAAAAATGCAGGTTCGAATCTCTTGCAAAAATGCAGGAGCGAATCTTTGCAAAAGCGCAGGAGCGAATCTCTGCAAAAATGCAGGAGCAATTTATGGATTCACCGAGGGAAGAGAAATGAAAATTACTGGTCTGGTTGAGCAAAACGCAGGTTCGAATCTCTGCAAAAACACATGAGATATTTATGGATTCGTGGAGGGAAGACAAATGAAATTTTACTGGTCCAGTTGAGAAAAATGCAGGTTCGAATCTCTACAAAAATGCAAGAGCGATTCTTCAAAGTACAGAGCATAGGAGGGGTACACTCAACAACCCCACCATTTCTCTTTGCCCAAATTTTCTTATAATTTGTGTTTCTTAGCAGTTTTTATTTCCATAAACCTCTACCAAAAGGCACAATATGATAAAGATGAACGAAGAAATAATCTTTTTCATAGTGAAAAGCACACTCAAAGACTTTCACTAAAAGTGTAAAAAGGCCTAGCCACTGAATGTGCATCATTTAAAAAACCCCAGGCGACTTCCCCAACACGCATGGGATTTTTTTTTATAAAACGCAGAAGAAATAAATCATAGAGGGTACAATTTTTATAAATCACAGAGGAAGCATTCAATAGTCACAAGTCTTCACAAGCCCTTCAATCAAACACTGATTCAAATTTTATTATTCCATTTACAATCACAACTTCATGACAAGATTCAACCATAATATACAATCGGTTCAACAATTACAACTTGAAATTTAAATACCGTAACCGTCGAAGATGGGCTTGATGATGATCCTTGGCGACTGACGATCCATTATTTCATCCGCTTGCCAACCGTTGAGACTTCACTAGTACTTCCCAGCCAACGCTAAGGGTACTCTTCTTCTCTCTTAGCCCCCCGAGCCGCAAAGGGGTCACGCACAAACACAACTAGAATCCTATAGCTCCCATCTTGCCTTGCAAGGTAGAGCTACCAGTCTCTCTCTCGAGCTGGGCATCCCAACTCTCACAGGTAAAACTAGTCAGAATTTCTGCAACATAACCTTACTCATAACCAGTCTGATCCATTCCTCCTCTCATCCATTTGTTTTATAGAATTTCCTTAGTGCCAACTTTCCATTTGCACATTTAATTCGTCCTTTTTAAAATTTAATTAGGAATTATTCCCCTCATACACTTGTCACCCTTTCCCTTAGTTGCACAAGTAAATCCACAATTTAATTTAATTAAATGCCAATTTTCCTCACCCATCCTAAAAGCGCTCCTAAAATCACTCCTAGTTGTCCCTTTATTCCCTTTATTTCACATTTATTACTGACGCTTTTCTAAAACAGAGTTGAGTTAAAATAAGAATGTTCTCTAGTTAGACTACACTCTAGATACCTTTCTAAGCTTACACATTCTTGCATGCTTTATTCCTTTCTTATTTTAATTTTTAATTTGGTATTTTATACACACGTGTATTGTATTAATTCTTTAGATTTATTTTATCTCTCTTAATCTCTTAAGTTGGTTTACCTTCGTCTTATTTCATCTAATTTGTAATTTAGTTTTTGTCCTCTCATTAACTTAGACTTAGGCTTAGTTAAATTTTTATTTGCAAAATCTTAGACCATTAGGGATTATGATTAATAAATTCAGTCTTTAATTAATTAATTGATCAATTAATTAATTCGACAGTGCTCAAGATTTTACAGGTACAACATTCGCTCAAAGTTTTCTAGGCCACCTAGATTCATTGACTCACCTTTTTAAATACCACGACGTGCCCTTCAAGACACATTCCGTGCTCCAAGGGTGCCGCTCACCTTTGATTCAAATTTTAACTACGCGACGTGCCCTTCAAGACGCACTCCATGCTCCAAGGGTGCCACTCGCCTTTGAATAGTTTTGGTAGCTGTCCAACCCTTGGAGTAAATACTCCATTCAGGCGACCTTGTGAAAGACTAAGGGATTCTAAGGAATAAGGACCCTGCCTTATTGCACTCCCCTTAGAATCTTTGTGAGCGACTGTCTCAGTCTTCCCTCACGACATTGTGGACCTCTCGAACTAGGTAATCATTAACCTACAATTTGAGTCACAACGTGAGTGCTAGTAGGTTGTGTTAGAGGTACTGCCACACCTCTCCCTCAATATCTGGTCTATGTGCATGGCCCCTTACTCCTTATGTGAGTCAGGTTAGCAAGCAATCGTTAGCATGCATTCATCAACGAAACACTATCAATGATCCATAAACAACATCATAATATAATTGATCATAGGTCACATATGCATAAATAAAATACTCAAACCAATACAATCCACTCCCTGACTCAATCCAGAGTCCAAGGAGGTCCATTGATGCCATCGACATCCTCAAACTTTCAAGTTTCCTGCACACTCAGGGGAAACTTGTCAATAACATCTGTCAATACATAGATATCAAATAACATAAAATCATAATCCATCAACATCATCATACGAATCCATAAGCAAAACAAACAACATATACTAAAACCGGATCACTTGCATGCAAGTGTCCTCAAAGAATAAGTCAATAACATGTGCTCGCATGAGCGGGATGTTACATACACCCCCTCTTGTTTTAAAATTCGTCCTGAATTTTAAAAGTATATAATGTTGTAAATAAAGCATCTAACAAGATCTAAAAGTTTAACTATCAAACAAATATGGAAATTGTTGGCGCATATCATATGTGTCCTCCCAGGTAGCCGAGTGTGGACTATAATTTTGCCACTGGACCTTGACCTAATCGACCGTTCGATGTCGTAACTATCGAATGTGATGGTCCATAATGCAGATTAGCTTTGTCGTGAGTGCACCCTCATCCGACACCGCAAGAAACTCATGTCAATCTCATGTATAGGATCACTAACATAATTTCTCAAAACATATACAAGATAATCATCGTGCATACACCTCCCAGAATGAGGCAAGGCCAGTCGATAGGCCATGGGTCCCGTCCCTTTTACAACTTTGAAAGGTTCCACAAACCTAGGAGAGAGTTTAGCACCTTTTTCGAACTTAATCGAACTCTGGTGCGATTTCATCTACAAGAAAACTCGGTCGCCGACTTCATAGTTGCAGTCAACGCGATGCACATCAACATAACTATTATGCCAATCTTGTGCTTCTTTAATCCTTTGTCTTAACATTTGCATTTGTTCTTCCATTTCTTGGATCATTTGTGGTCTCACCAGGAGCCTACCCTCAAGTTAATCCCAACACAATGGCGTTCGATGCAGTTGCCCGTAGAGAAACTCAACGGTGCCATCTTAACAGTACCTTGATAGCTGTTGTGGTACGCAAACTCTACCAGTGGAAAAAACTCCTCCCAACATTTTTGTTGGTCTAATACATACATACACAACACATCTTCCAAAATTTGGTTTGTTCCATCTCTCTTCCTGTCTGTCTCAGGGTGATATGTTGTACTAAAGTTCAATTGTGTTCCCAAGGCCTCTTGGGAACTAGTCCAAAATCGTCCTGTAAACATCGATCGTCTATCAGATATGATTCTTTTTGGCATGCTAGGTAGTCTCACAATCTTGCTGAAAAATTCTAACTATGTCGGGTGCTTGATACGTTGTACGCACAAGAATAAAGTGTGCATTATTCGTCAGAGGGTCAACTACCACGAAAATCGAGTTGTGCCTCCTTGTCGTCAGCAACAATCCAACAATAAAGTCGATCGAAATGGCCTCTCATTTCGAGTATGGAATGACGTGTGGTTGTAGTAATCCAGCTGGATGTCTATGTTCAGCCTTCACTTGCTGACATTTTAGACACCTCGCCATGTAGCTAACTATGTCCTCCTTGATCCCTTCCAGAAGAATAAGGGCTTATGGTGTGCCCTCATCTTTGTGACTCTTGGATGAGCCATGTAAATTGCTCTATGATCTTCGCTTATGATCAAATTTCTCAATTTGTTGTTAGACGGTACGTAAATCTGGTCATTATACCTCATCCATCTGTCATTGTCCAATGTATATCTTTCAAACCTTGGTACCATCATGGTGTCTTGTCCGATAATCTCCTTAACCTCTTTATACTAGTCATCGTCAAACTGTATAGTTAGAATCTTTTCTTGAAGATTTATCTGAAGAGGTATTACCAAGAATATGCGTGGTCTCTGAATTAACGCAGCTGCCACTCTGTTCACTGTTCATTCAATGTACTTAATCTCAAATCGTATTTTCTAAGTAATACTGACCAATGCTTTTGCCGCACATTCAAGTCATTTTGCGTAAAAAGTGTTGCATTCCACAATGATCTGTTTTTTTTTTGTTCAAATTTTCATCCAATTAGATAATGTCTCCACACTCACTAGGCATACATAATAGCCAATAATTCCCAATCGTGCGTCGCGTAGTTCTCCTCATGCCTTCTTAATTTCCTTGAGATGTAGGTGATCACTTGACTGTCTTGCGTCAATACTCCGCTTAAGCCTTCCTTGGACGCATCTGTGCATACCAAGAAATCCCTATCCACGTCGGGGACTTTGAGCATCGACGTTGTCGTCAACAACCCCTTGAACTTTTAAAATGCTTTCGTGCACCTCTCGATCCATACAAACTCGTTGGTTTTCTTTTGCTATTCTGATCGGATTTGCTATCTTCGAAAAACCTTCGACGAACCGTCAGTAATATCCTTTTAAACCCATAAAGCTATGTACTTATGGTACAATCATTGGTGTAAGCCATTCCATAATAGCCTCTACCTTCACTGGATCCACAACGATGCCTTCGCTGGAGATAACATGCCCTAAATAATGAATCCTCGATTGATAAAAAGAGCCTTTCGATAATTTTCCGAATAATTTGTTTTCTTGTAAACACTGTGGTACCAAGCACAAATGTTTGTCATGTTCTTCTGTCATCCAAGAATATATCAATATGTTGTCAATGAATACTTGAACAAACTTGTGCAAGTATTTGCAGAACACCCCATTCATCAATCTCATGAATACCCCTGGGGCGTTTGTCAGTCCAAACAGTAAAATGGTAAACTCGCAATGTCTGAACCTCATCTTGAATGCGGTCTTAGGAATGTCTTTCTCTTTGATTAGTAACTAGTGATATCTTAATATCAAGCCGATCTTCGAAAACACAGTTGCGCCTTTCATTTGATCAACAAATCATCTATTCTTGGCAATGGATACTGGTTCTTGATCGTTGCCTTGTTCAATTGACGGTAATAGATACAGAGTCTCCATGACCCATCCTTCTTTCTTATGAAAATAACAGGCACACCCCAAGGTGACACACTTGGACGTATAAGTCCTAGGTCCAACAACTCTTTGAGTTGCATTTTCAACTCCTATAACTTAGGGGTCGACATCCGATAAGGCGTTCTTGCTATCGGTTCAGTTACAGGTTTTAAGTCGATGGTAAATTCCATCTCTCCTACGGGTGGAGAACCTGGTAACTCTTCTGAGAACATGTCTGCAAACTCTCGCACTACTAGAAGGTTTTCTAATCCTTTCGCCGTGCCCTTGTCGTTCAACGCTAATATTGCATATAACTTGCATCCTTTGCACATATTCTTCTGTCGTCCTAGGGAAGAATGAACCTCAAGGACACTTCCTAGTTTCTTCCTACGTTCACCCTTTTCTATCCCTCATCATCGGTCAACTCAACCGTTTTGTCTTATAGTTGAGTATCACATCATGTGATTCCAACCAGTCCCTACCGATCATGATGTCGTATGATCCTAAGATCGTGACATATAGGTCAAACTTTGTTACAAATCTCTCAAGTTAATGTGATAGTCTGTAACCCTTCCTCCAACCTTCTATTTAGCACCCAAAGCCATTCTACGTATCTAAAATGGTCTTTTTCGACTGTCCTTACCTTAAATATTTTCAGTGCTGCACTAGAATTCAAGCTCTATGTAGCACTAGGATCTATCAAAATACTAAAAGTTTGGTCGGCAACGATACCTGACATCTCGAGCAAAGTGGAATGGTGCTCGTCCTGGCGATTATTCATCGTTGCGTGAATCCTGTGGGTTTTTCCCAAGTCTCCAACTGCAGCGTGTCTTGTTGATCTGACTATTCTGGCCTTCTCAATAGGACATTCTCACTGGTAATGTGGCTCTCCACACGTCCAACACTCGGTCTTCGGTCCAGTACTTCTGGTCCTCGAAGTAGAAGTTGTTGGCCTTCCAGCCTGAGATCTTGGTCTGCTCTACTGACCAAGCCTAAACTCTGGCTGCTGGCGGTGCTGTCGTTGATGCGGTGGTCCCCTGTAGGGAGTCCTCTGCTGAGGAACCTGTTATTGTTGTGTCGTGAACATGGGTCCTCTAGACGTATCTCGACACCCTGATGTCTGGCTGGCTGGCATCTGATGCTGATGCACACCTGATGTTGTCTGTCCATACGGTCTTGCGGGAGTTCTACCTTGACTCCCACGGTCAATTCTTCCTCAGTTATGAGGGCTTTTTGGACTGCATCGTGCAACATTTGAGGCATTGATATCCTCACCTTCTCACTAATGTTGGAGTTGAGGCCGAACACAAACTTGCTGACCTCCAGCTTCTTCGTGTTCAAATGCGGGGCATACTGAAGTAGCTCCCTAAATATGGCCTCATACTTCAGCACTGTACGACCACCCTGTTGTAAGACATTGAACTCATTGAGTTGGCGCTCAATGAATTCCTCTGACAATTACTTCTCCTGGAATCGTTCCTCGAACAATTCCCATGACACGTCTTCAACGACCATGGTTAATTGAGGTAGGAGCGTCTTCCACCACAGAAGAGCACTCCTTTTTAGGTGAAAGACCACCATGCGAACCTTCACGTTGGAGGTGTAGTCATGAAGTGCAATGCACGTTGTCTGTTCTCTAGCGATGCCCCAACAACTGAGCCGTCTGTGGCACCCATGAACTCGGGAAACTCCACCTCCTCGAGTTCTCTGTGAATGCTAACACTACCATCTGGAACACGCTGTGAACCCTCATTGGGTATAGGCGCCCTGTCCTCATCTCTATCTAGTCGGTTAATCAAGGTCTCTGACATCCTCTAAAAGGACCTCATCAACCAACCACTTCCCTCTCAACAATCAACCCATGTCCAATGGCTTGTTCTTATCCTTGGGGTTTAGACTTCTCCGACGTAGATGCTACTGGAGACGTCGCACCCCTTCCCTTAGCACCACGTCATCTACCTCCATGGCGTCCTCTAATCACGATCAACATAGGGACAATTTCAAATTTTAAAATATTGATAAATTATTGATCAATGTAGAATACAGAGGAAGGCATGTCGATCCATAGTCGCAGGGTTGAACCCGCTCTGATACCATATGTAACGACCCCGTCATTACGTCAACCAAACAAGTACATGTATTTTTTTTCTTACATTAGGATATTAACTCGTTACAACATAATAACCACATACATCATCGTAACTAAAACGACACATAAGCATTGCATTAACATAACTAAAAAGCAGCACAAGTCAACACATAAACGATGACTCAATCAATGCATCACCATAACTACCAACGACACATCAACACATCATGATCGACTGAAGCAATATACAAATGAATGATCAGACATATCACTGAGCATTAAAATAACTACATGCCCAACCTATCTTGCATGGTTAGGACCTCCAGAACACATAAGCAACGCTCAAGCCCATGATTCATCCGATTKATTTTGACCATTTAAGGTCTCAGGGTTGGCTATTGTTCTGAGGAATAAGGAGGTGTCTAAATCCCGCTAATCCAATCAATTGACAACAACTAGATCAATCATCAATTATTCATGGTGCAAGAGTATTTTAATTACTTAACTAGACATACATGAACATTATTCAATGCACGTAATTAATCTAATAACTTAATCATTCATCAACATTAAACATTCATTGTACAAGAGTAAACTATCCATTTATTTCACGGCGCAACATAACTCAAGTACTCAATCGATCATACATCTATGTTATTCACGGTGCAATGGTAATCTAGTTCTAATCAATCATGCATCATCAATAATTAATCGCGCCATATAAAACTAATTATTAAATCCATCATACAACTACAATTTAAAGGCACATTAGTAATAGTTAATAAGTCAACATACATTAAGAATATTAATGGCGCAATGGAAACTTCTATAGCAAAACATACATCGAGTAATTAATGCAATTATCGCCTAGGAAACATTCTAACTATAGTCCAAATGCCATTACATGTATCAACATAATAGACGCAATCACCATCTATGGAAGCTTCCAACGATGGTTCTACTAACTAACATTTATCAATGATTGATGCAAATTGCACAGGTGATCAATTCCAAGTTCTACTATGACAACATTTATCAACATAATGACATGATTAGCACTTGTGTCTATTCCATCAATGGTTTCAACTTCAACAATCCAAAAATTCTCATTGGTAAGTGCATTAGTCGTTAAATGAACCCCTAACAAGCTTGTCATCATGAACTCAATCAACATTATTGAAAGTTATTACGAATACACCTTACCTTTAAATTATGAAAATGAATTCAACCTAAGAAGTGTAATTCTTAAGGAGCAAGAATTGGGCCTAAACATAAGATGGTGAACGAGATTACAATCGACATCTCGTCAATACACTTTAAGACTTGTTACCCAAGGAATGAATATCAGTCATGCCAAATTATATACATAATTGATAAACAATACTTAAGGCACTTCATTTAACTTTTCCCTCCCTTCCACAATCTGCTATTATGAGAAATTACTAATTACTTTTTAAAAGGAACTATATAAGGCCTTCCATTACCCTTTAATCCTTACCCAAATTTTATATCCTTTATATATCACGTGGGATTTAAATGAATCGAAGATATGTTATGATTATTCAACAATAAACTAAGGCTACCCCTTAACCAGTCGTAAGGGCTTAGCCACTGTATGTATCCATCGGTATTCCTATAACATTTACCCCAAAATTCAGACTATGAAATTTAACTCACGAACTGGGGCACCAAGCGATTAATAGAATATGAGCAAGGTTTACTGACAGGAGGATTTAATTGGACATACCCTAAATCAGGTTCCCATTGATCGATGCGTTTAGAGGGGAGAACAATAAAATGCACATGATTCAGAAAATGTAGCAACGCACAATGGTCTCACCCATGCTCAAGTATTCAATGCCAAATTATAACCAGACACCAACCAATTTATCCATGGATGAGGGCGAATCAATCCATGCGCAAGGAGGTAATCCCGTGAAAACCTCCAGTCGAGGGAGGAGGAAATCACAGGTTAGATTCTCTACCAAAATGCAGGAGGGTTCCGAGGATTCGTCGAGGGACGACCAATGATAATCGCTGGTCTGGTTGAACAAAAACACAGGTTCGAATCTCTTGCAAAAATGTAGGAGCGAATCTCTGCAAAAAAACAGGAGTGATTTATGGATTCACCGAGGGAAGACAAATGAAAATTACTGGTTTGGTTGAGAAAAACGCAGGTTTGAATCTCTGCAAAAACGCAGGAGCGATTTATGGATTTTCCGAGGGAAGACAAATTAAATTTTACTGGTCTGGTTGAGAAAAATGTAGGTTTGAATCTCTACAAAAAAGCAGGAGCGATTCTTCAAAGTAAAGAGCATGGGAGGGGCGCACTCAACAACCCCAACATTTCTCCTTGCTCGACTTCTCTTATAATTCATGTTTCTTACCAGTTTTTATTTCTTCCTCAGTTCAAATTTTTGACTCTCCTGGACATCTAACACACAAGCCTACAGAGGCACCTCATACTTAGTAACAGGTCCCATTTGGTTGTATGTCAACCTCTGGAAAATAGCTTAGGAAGATCAGGTTTTTCCATTAGAGGAGGACAATCAGATCAGCTGGGAGGAAACACTTCCCTTCAATTACCCTGTATTCGATAACCCTTGTATATAATAAAATCTCCTTTTGACCATGAAAAAGAGAAATAGTAGGATTAAAAAAGCATGAAGTAAGCCCACTCAAATGTAACACTCATCGAGAATATACGTTTACATAGAAGCTAAGGTAGGGACATCATCTTTGTACGACAAAAATGCTTGAAGCAATAAGGTTTTTAGAATAAACAAACCATTGTTGGAGCACACATTGATATTTCTCTTCTCAACCACTCAAGATCCCATTGGACAATTTATCTTCTGTAAGTATTACTTCTATAACATGGTGTTTATTAGATTTTGCACACCTATAAAGCCTCAATGAGCTTGCCTAACGTGGTAGCAAAAACAAACCTCTACCAAAAGGTACAATATGATAAATATGAGTGAAGAAATAATCTTTTTTTTCAAAGTGAAAAGCAAACTCAAGGACTTTCACTAAAAGTGTAAAAAGGCCTAGCTATTGAATGTGCATCATTTCAAAAACGTAAGGCGACTTCCCTAACACGCATGGAAATTGTTTTTATAAAACACAGAGGGAATAAATCGCAGAGGGTACAATTTTTATAAATCACAGAGGAACCAACAGAGGAACCATTCAGTAGTCACAAGGCTTCGCAAGGCCGTAAATCAAAGAATAATTCGAATTTTATTATTCCATTTACAATCACAACTTCATGACAAGATTCAACCATAATATGCAATCGGTTCAACAATTACAACTTGAAATTTAAATACCATAACCGTTGAATATGGGCTTGATGATGATCCTTGGCGACTAGCGATCCCTTCCTTCGTCCACTTACTAACAATTGAGACTTCACTGGTACCTCCCAGCCAACGCTAGGAGTACTCTTCTTTCCCCTTAGCCCCCCGAGCCACAAAGGGGCCACACACAAACACAACTAGAATCCTCTAGCTCCCAGCTCACCTCGCAAGGTAGAGCTACCACTCTCTCTCTCTCGAGCTGGGCATCCCAACTCTCACAAGTAAAACCAGTCAGACTTTCTGCAGCATAACCGTACTCATAACCAGTCTAATCAATTCATCCTCTTAGCCATTTGTTTTATAAAATTTCCTTAGTGACAACTTGTCATTTGCACATTTAATTCGTTCTTTTTAAAATTTAATTAGGAATTATTCCCCCCTGTACACTTGTCACCCTTTTCCTTAGTTCCATAAGTAAATCCACAATTTAATTCAATTAAATGTCAATTTTCCTCACCCATCCTAAAAGAACTCCTAAAATCACTCATAGTTGTCTGATCCAGGTGGATATTGGTGGCCACCCACCTTTTCCAACTGGCTCAAAACAACTTTATGGCAATTTTGGCAATTTACTATTTTTAGCAGGTTTTAACTTCCGGGGCCATTTTGAGGGCCTAAATGAAGGTTTTTCAAGATTGAGGTTCTCAATGATAGTTGAAGGCATCATTG
>SNQJ01S0033090.1:0-12101 GCA_010110895.2 Picea sitchensis | reverse complement strand
CTATATATACCAAGGAGACATTTTCATTTTGAATCATCTTGTACTTGAACATTTAAGTGGGGTAAAAGGAGGTTGCCCCCTCGAAGAGGCTTATTATTTGAAATTCTCTCTTTTTCAAGGCGTCGAGTACTTTTTTTGAGGATTTTCTATGCTATATTGATATTTGGTTCTTAACACTATCAGGTCAAGATCCCGATCATTCTGACCCCTGGCGCACTGCTGCCCAATGGGCCATTCTATCGCCGCTCTCTGTTAGAGAATGAGGAGATCAATCAACAAATCCAAGAACTTCTCCACAAGGGGCACATTCATCCCAGTTCATCACCTTATGGGAGCCCAATCGTGTTGGTATAGAAGAAATATGGAACATGATGACTCTGCATTGATTACCAGGTCCTGAATAAAATCACAGTTAGAAAACGGTACCCGATTCCCTGAATCAACGACCTCCTTGATCAAATCATGGTGGAAAAATACTTCAGTAATATTGATCTGAAATATGGATACCACGAGGTCTCGTTAGAACAGACAGATGTATGGAAGAACACTTTCAAGTCAAAGGAAGGTATTTTTGAATGGTTGGTCATGCCCTTTAGTTTGAGAAATGCTCCAACCACTTTCATGAGGATGATGGACAATATATTGTGACCATTCACCAATACTTTTGTAATGGTGTATCTGGATGAAATTATCAATTACAACAAGACTTGGGAAGAACACTTGCAACATATTCAATAGGTTCTGCACACCCTGTGACAACACAAGTTATATGACAACTTGAAAAAATGCTCGTTCGGCACGGACAAGGTCCATTACCTGGGCTACATCGTTGATCATCATGGCGTACATGTGGATCCAACCAAGATACAAGTCATCTGTGACTGTCCAACCCCAACCACACTCACTGAGCTTCAGAGCTTCTTGGGCCTTGCCAATTTCTACCGCAGGTTCATGTTGGGATTCTCCCATATTGCATGTGCCCTCATCCAAGTAACCAGGGGTGGTGGTAAGGTGAAATTTGTGGGGCGTATCCCAACTACAAGATTTCAATGATTTGAAGCAACACTTGTGCTCAACACCAGTACTTTCACTACCAGACCTGCAACAACCCTTTGAGATCGAGACAAATTCTCCAGACTATGTTGTGGGTGTCGTTTTCACTCATCACAACCACCCCATGGGCTATCATAGTGAGACACTATAGAATGTTTCTATTAAGTACCCTACTTATGAAAAATAAATGTACTCCATTGTACAATCCTGCCACTAGTGGAGACATTACATTGTTGGGAAGGAGACAATAATCCACACTGATCATAAGCCACTGCAGTTCATGCAGACACAAGGAAAATTGTAGAATGACCACCATCAGAAGTGGTCCACATACTTGCGACAATTCCACCTCAACATCAAGTATAAAATATGAAGCACCAACTACGTTGCTGATTGCCTCATCAGACCGCCAATCACGACACTCACCACGGTGCTAGACTCTTACGACCATGAGACCTTTGGATGGATCCAACTATATTAGATAGACCCAGACTTCACCACCACCTACCAAATGTTGAGCTCAAACATGTCCTGTACACATGTCCTGTACTCCAACTGAAGCTGACAAGGCCACCCAGTTCATTGAGCAGATCCAACACATCCACCAACACCAACAGGTTCAGGATATCCTACAGAAGTCTAATGACAAGTACAAGCAATGCCATGATCAACATCGGGTGCCACATAAATTTCAGGTGGACGACAAATTTTGTTTGCACTTGCAGAAAGAACTCCTTATAGGACCCCATTGGAAGATTCGGCCACTTCGTTATGGGCCGTAAACCATGACCAAGGTTGTGGGTGATAATTCTTTTGAGCTAAACATTCCTCCTTTCCTTTACCTGCACCCAGTGTTCAACGTGGATCTCCTTCGACCTTATTTCACACCATTATTGGACACCTTAGAGATAATAGAACAAATGACACCAACAAATCTCAAACTCGATTACATACAATGGGCATCCAATGATCAGGTTGTGGAAAAACAGGTCAAGGGCACTCGTGAGTAAAAGATCCATCTTTATCAAGTTGTCAACGCAGGGAAACTCCTGCACCAAGGCAAGCGACTCACTTGGGGCCAAATTCAACAAAAAATTCCTCGTCTAATGGGGGAACTCAACGTAATGGAGACCATTGCTTCCTAAGGGGGGATGATTGATCCATATGGATGTCGCTGGCCTCCCACATATTCCGACTGGCTCATTTTGACAGTTTTCCAGTTTGGCATTTTTTTCCTAGTTTTCAGGTCCTTGACTTCCGGGGCCATTTTGAGGCCCTAAATATCATTTTTAGGGATCGTCGTTTTGAGGCCCTAAAATGAGTTAAAAAAGTGACACATTTCTCGGGGAAAAGAATATAACACATACCACTAAAGCTAGTCACACAAATAATATAACACATACCCAACACAAGAGTCAATGATATTTATATGAGACTTGGGTATGGAGGGGATAGGATTTCTAGAGAGGTTCACTATATCCATATCTTTAAGGACGTGGATTTCCTGAGTTGTGCTTAGCTAGTCCTGCTCTTCCCAAGGCCTCAAGAGAGTCATTTCCTTTATGTGCCACTTGATGTTCTTCCAAATGGATTTTGTCTTAGAGTGTTGGTTTTTGAATATGCAATGACTACTTTCCTTCCATATTTCCTAGAGAAGGAAGTCTAGGAGGATCTGTTAATATCGATTGATGATTGGGTTAGAGAAGGCTTTGTCCCTCCAACCAAAAATGGTTTCATTCACACTGTCTCTATTGTGATCCGTGGTTTAGAAGTTCATACCCCCAAGATCCAAGGGTGAAATGGATATTGAGTAGCTATTGAGAAGGTGTTCCATATGTTCCCCTTCTTGACGACAAAGGTGGCAGATCACGGGGCCAAAAAATCATCTTTTGGTGAGGTTATCCCAAGTGAGGATTTTCCCCTGGGAAAGAATCCATAGGAAGAATGATATTTTTAGCCATAGATTTTTCCCCCAAGATTTTTTCCATATGGGTTGTTTTTGTTGATCCATCCCACTGGATGATAACATATAAGATTCTTTGGGAATAAAATCTCGTGTAGGTTTATATCCCTACCTTAGACTGTCTTCTCCATTTTTCACTTTTATTCATTTGTTCTTGAGGTCTTTCCAAATTTTTTCCCAATCGGCGTTATGAGGAAGTGTTAGGGACCTAACCTCCCTAACCCCTCACGTAGGTAGAACAATAAGATTCCATGTAATAAAGGTCAATATTAATAAGGCCTAACAATAAGGAAGAATAAGTCAAATGTAAGAAGACCTAATATAAGCTTCCACTTCTAGAAGGATCTTCCTCTAGATTGTTCTTTTAGAAAGATAGATTTAGTATAAATAGGAGTAGAGGGCATGATAAATCTTATCTTGGATATTATTGTAATAGATATCTGCTCTGCTAGAGGTTTCCCCCTTGTTAATGGATAAATCGGTGAATGCGGACATAAACCGATCTCCCAAGATCCACCTAGATCTAGAACAAAACGAGACATGATATGGCACTTTCCTTAAGTTTAATCATTGAATTTACTATAGGATAAGAGATGAATGACATACCTTTAAGTATCACTTCCTTATGTCTTTGTTGTCCCTGCTTTGCTCCGGTGCTCTTGTGCTATTGATCCTGCAATGGAACACAAACCAACCAAAGTAAAAGCAACAATAGTATGTTCAATAAAAACCTATCCATGTGATCAAGGAGTCATGTAATAAAAAGAGAATGATTTTATGGGGAAGAAACATGTCACCGTATTATATTAAGTAAAAGTGGAAGATACAACCAAATCGCCTTGATTTTGCAAGGTTCCCTTTTAGTGGCCCTTTGCTCCAACACACACACTTGCTTCAAACTTGCATGAAGATGACCCACAATAGCTTGGTGAAACAATGGAGATCTCAAGCATCAATTGAAGTAGAGTTCCTCGCACAATCTTCAGCCTATTCTTTACTTGATCTTGCTTGCTTTTTGTTTAACCTTTTCCATGAGAAATCCATCATTATATAGGAGAAAGAGAGATGGTTAAAGAGATCAGGATGATCCCACCAAATCAGAGACACCAGTAGGATCCCAACCATAAAAATTCCACCTCATATTCTAGAATATTCCCTTCTAGAACCTTCATGAAATTCGTCCCTTTTCTTAGTCTTAAAACACCGCCGCACCCTGTCTATAGAGCAGCCTGCGGAAATTCCATAGGCCAGGGTAAGGGCAGCCTACGAAAATCAGGCATTTCTGCATTGTGTATTACTCTTAGCCTACGATGTCCTTCTAAAAACAAGTTTTGTGGAGGGAGAAATCAATTACTTTTCTTATGCAAAAGATCCTTTTGAGAGCCTGAACACATGCTTGTGGAACATCACCAGGGTGACCAAAATAATGTGTAATAGAATGCCCCCCAAAGTATGAGGCTGGAACTTGTGACAACCGAAATACTTTGTAAAATGCGTGTGTGTGTCGGGAACAAGGAGCGCATCAATCAAAAACCTGCAAACAACCAAGCATCTGTGCAATATTATACCATTTATGAGGTAGGCATCTCCATGCTCAGACTACAAGTGATTTAAATCATGAATGTCAGTCATGGCCACCAATCATACACCATGGATCCATGTCATCAAGATTCTACATAGCCACCAGGAATACACTGTGGATCTATATTTTAGAAAACTCAAAATTGGACATAGCCACGAGACATACAAAGTGGATCTATGTGTCAATACAAATCATAAATACTCCATCGCAACCTGTACCAAAATGGTGAGATCTAGGGTCTTCAATCCCGTCATCCGTAAGTATGAATCTAGCCATGCGATTGCAGGTGTCTAAGTTGAACATGGTAGAAACCACTTGATTACCAATTATTGATGAAAACCATTAACAAGTGCGAGGGAAATCATCATTGATGTCAATGACTCCCAAGGTACCTCAGTACAATCCATCGAATGTGAATAAATGAGCTGAAGTCAAACACTCGATGGAATCTCTCAATCAGGGACCAGTGATGTGAATCCATTTTTGAAAGTGAAGAAGCCTGCCATTGAGGCATGCAGGCTCTAAGGTACTAAATGATTTCTAAGTCTTGTTCCCGGATGATGAGTCGAAGTCGATAGGAAAAGACTCGTCACAGGAGGGCCTTGATGTATCCCCCATCAATGAGGCAAAATAAGTAATCGATTTAGTGTATATCAAAGTATGAAATTGATTTGAAACTGACACAGGGAAGGCCAACATGGTAGGAATTGATAACTGCAGATGGCCGACTCGATAGAGGGCTTGTTTGGACTTCTCTTGAACATATGAACGACACGACAATGGTCTTGGCAACATTGACTCAAAGACGACCCAAGATATGAGCTTGCAGAAGGTCAAATAAGAGACAAATGGATTTCCCAACCCAGATTCAATGACAAAAGGGGGGTGTCATGTTCAAGAGCGACGATTACTACCACTAACACAAATATAGAGACACATTTCTTTCCCAAATTCCCCCCCACCAATTCTGGCAAGTACCTCTTTATTTTCACGCAAGCTTGAGGAGGATAATCTATTCTTGTTGATGTAAGCTCATCCTTCGGATGAGTCCCTCGGAGTATGTTTAACGAACCCTAAGAAGGAGTGGTTTAGTCCCATATGGGTCTTACGATGTTTGTTTAACGAGCCCAAAGAGAGAAATCTTAGAGTTTTTTCATATTTAGAGAGTCTGATTTTTTTTTAAAGAGAACTCTCTCAGTTCCTTTTTTGTAAATTAGTTTAATGAGACCGAAAAAGTGATAAATATTGCCCATCAAACATTTTCTTCAAATACTTTTACGAGTGTGAAAAGAACAAGGTCGCTTGACAATCTTTTCATTTTTACGGAGCGTGAAAAGAGCTTAAAGGGTACTCCATAGGTTTTTCTTTTCATGTTACCATGACGAGTACGAAAAGATGACAAAAGTATACTCGGTTATGTCCTCACTAATTTACGAGTGCGAGAATGAACAAAGACCGTGCTCGAGGTTTTTTCCTGAAAAACCTAAAAAAGCATTTGTACATGTGACAAACGAAAAAACAAATTAAGAAAAGTATCCAAATTCCACTGTTCAATCTCTTATATCATTCATCTGCGAATAAGTACAACACTCACAATACCATTAGAACATTAGGTTTTAGGTAAAAATGAATAAAATAATATAAAATGTCAACAAAAAATTAAAAAGTGAATAAATATAGGTGAAAATCCATTTTTTACCATTTCATTGTCATTTTACCCAAAACTCATCCAAAAACCCTTTTTTTCCTCAAACTTTCTCTGTCGATTGCAGGAAGTACCGTCAACTATTCGATGAACGACTTCCGCCAAAGAGGCAATCTTCTCGTCCTCTGTCTTTTCCATGGAATAATTTTCTTTTTCACTGGTTAAAAAATAATGTTTGAGTCGGTTTTAAGGCTGGTAGGTGTGCAGAGGGGCCACTGTACGTGGCGTATATCGGGACCTGCAGAAACCATAGGTTTTCGCAGGTGGCCTTTGGTTCACCTGCGAAAGTCCCGCACTGTGCATAAATATTTACCTGTGGCGGGCGAAAACCAAAATTTCGTATGCGTATTTAACCAATAAAAAATTACCAAGGATGTGAAATAAAGATGTTAACTTTCTTCTTATGGCTCCACTGCAGGTTTTGACCATCAAGATGTTGGAGTGGAGGGAAAGAGAACACAAGGATAATGATATCATCTCCAGGAATGACCCAGGCACATTTAATGCTCTCTGGCAATGCATGCTCTTAATTTCTTCAAAATCCAGTGTATGAGGGCCCAACTCCAGTTGCTTGAGTACTTGGTCCACATGTGGGATGTGGATCAACAAGTTTTCCATGTGGGAGTCCACACGCTTTCCGTAGATATCGAATATATCTATTTTTTAACAGGGTTATCATGCTGTGGATCCCATGTGAATTTGACAGGTGACAGAGGGGGCGATTTACCAATGAGTGAGTATGTCCACAGGTATTGTGATACCGATGCTGAGAGACGTAAGGGAAAGGTTGCCATTAGGGGTATTCGATATTTACCCTTACAGACTATCCTATTCACTATTTCACGTATGGAGGGGAGTGCATCTCCTTACATGGCCCTCCAGAGCTATTTCCAATATGTAGTGGAGTGCATGGAGCCCTGAGTATTCAACTGGTCTGACGGGGTTCTTTGCAATATGAAGAAAAAACTGACAAAGTGTAAGAGAGGAGACCTGAAGCAATTCAAGTACAGATCTATTTTAGTGTCCTTATTCCTCGAGAGGGTTCCTCACTTGTGTTTATAGGCAGAGTGGGGCTTACCAACCCCATAGGATCCAAGGATGAAAAGATGGTGCGACCTCATGGCTTGACATGTGGTGGGCCCTATTGTCAAATACAATGATGTATTCTTTGATTAGTTGAGGCCTCAATTACTGATGGTAGACGATTATGCTTATGTCGGTTTGGATTTCAGAGGTGACCCATACTTGTTTCTATCTAAGGATTCTCAATGGGGGAACATAGGTAAGAAGTACATTTTTGTTTTTATGATGTTTTTGTAAATTTCAAAAATATGAAATGTTTTTTATATCTTTGTTCCGAGGACTAATCAAAATCTCTTTTGACAATGCAAGTGTTGGACCGCACCGGCCTCCAGGTAATCTCCCATTCAGAGACGAGGGGAAGCAACATGATGGGATGCTGGTGACTATGAGGCRATCGAGTAGAACCTAGAGGGTTTGACARCATATGTCCCGGATATATCTATCGACAAGATCCCGAGACGATATCAACGCCATACTGTAGGCGTATCTGGTTCTATTAGTTTACTACTCCGTAGGGTAGCACAAGTAGTTGTGTGTTATCGTGAGCAACATCCTTGATGCTATTTTGTATATGAAGCCATGTGGTTCAAATTTTGATATTTTTGGTCTTCGGACAAGCACTTTTTGTAAAACACTTTTATCATTATATATATACATGAGGCTTCTACCGACTTACTTTTCTTTATGTACAACATGTGATTGGATTTATAAATGTCTCAAATGTTTGTCTAACACATAATTAACTAATGCATCTGTTAATGTATTTAAACATCTAGGAATGTGTTGATATTCAATATAATCAAAATGACGTTTCAAGAGGCGAATTCATAAATATACCCTTAACAAAGTAAGACTCGAGATAACATAGACATTACTTAACTATAGTACTATTAGCTGCGAATCGAGTTGTACGAAAAGGTGACAGATTCCAATTGAAATAACGTCGATCAACAATTCGATGACTGCACTATATTCCGCGATATTGTTAGTTGCATGACTGAGGCAGACACCATGTAGACTGATTAATTTGTTCATAGGTGCATAGATTTCCCAAGCAACAGATGCTAAGTTTTGAGTACTATGATTAGCGCCATCGGCAAAGCCAATGTAGGGTAGCGAAGACACCGACATCTGGAAACCAAGCACAACACAAGGTAAGCAGTTGGGGGTCGAAACCAAATAACGAAAAAGCACACAAAAGTAGCACACAAGAGTATGATATAGTAAAATAAAAGCACTCATGCAAAGATAACCTAAGCATAGTACTTCTTCAAGTAAAGCCCATTTTTGAGTTCACTCAAAGGAATGCTATCATAATCCACTAATTCATAAGCTCCGTTCTCCAACTCTCGTTTGACGATATAAGGGCCTCACCACATAGCCTTGATTTTTTCGGCCCCTAGTAAATCATGATCTTGTTCGTGGAGGAGAACTAGATCACCTTCAGAGAAAACACATGGCTTGACATGCTTGTTGTATTGGGCTTTGACACACTTTTTCTGAGCTTCAATAACCAGGGTGGCATCACGACGGGTTTCATCTAATTGCATAAGGTACAATAGACGTTCCTCTTCGACAGAGGTGTTGGGAATAAGTTCAATGGCTAGCTTCAAAGATGGTATCTCACATTCAATCGACATGAAAAATTCGATACCATACACTAATTGGAAAGGCATAAATCCCGTGGCAGACTTCACGAATGTTCGATAGGCCCATAATGCTGAAAACAACATTGTGTGCCAACTTGTCTTATGAATTCCTATTATCCGTTGAAGCATAGTGATAAGAAATTTGCTTATCTCTTTAACCTGGCCATTGGCCTATGGATAGTAGGGGGTTTAGTTTTCATGTCGAAGACCCAAATTTTCAGTAAGCTCAGACGTCATGAAGTTTAAAAAATGGCTACCGTGATCAGTGACGATAGCTTGCGGGATTTCAAATCGAGTGATGATATGATTGAATATGAACATGGCTGCATTTTTTCCGGTATTATCGAATGTAGGCATCGCCTCAACCCATTTAGTGAAATAATCCACAGCTACGATGATGTTTCCATGCCCCCTGAACGAGTGAGGGTTACATGTCATGAAGTCAATGCCCCATTTTGCGAAAGGACCAACAAAAACTACAGGGTGTAAAGGAGCGAGATGAGATCTTATCTTGTTATTATACGTTTGACAAGCATGACACTTGTGGACAACAATAATACAATCTTTAAACAAATAAGGCCAGAAGTACCCTGCTCGTAAGATCTTTTGGGCAGTGGCATACCCAAACATATGACCACCACATGCTTCAGAGTGGAAATCATTCAAATCTTTCTCAACCTCATCATAGGTGAGACAGTGTCGAAAAATAGAGTCAAGACCACGACGAGAAAGAGTGTCACCGAGAATTATGTATTGACGGGCTTGATACCGTATATGACGATGGTCTGTGCTAGAAAGGCCGAGATGAAAAGTTTGAGTCTGGAGATAGATGATAATATCTCTATACCAAGCATCATCAGAACTGATCAGAAAAAGGGATTCATCAGGAAAGGAATCCTCTGCCATGTTTTCTGTCTTAGTGGAGGGAAGGTCACTTATCAGTTCGACGAAAACCAATGATTTCTTAGACTTAGCACGTTCAAACTCTAAGTCGAACTCCTGAAGAATCACTATCCATTTGGATTACTTTCCCCCTAGCAATTGGAATGTAAGGATATGCTGCATAGGGTTGCAATCGGAAATCACAGTGGTCTGACGTAATAGGATATAGTGACGAAAACGTTGGACAACTTGAACAATTGCCAAGGCCAGTTTTTCCACATGTAGGTATTTGGCTCCGGTAGTCATAAGACTCTGACTAAAATAATAAATTACATGTTCGTCATGCGAATCATCTTCTTGGACTAAAACCATGGCAATGGTAGAGTCCGCAACGACGAGGTAGAGGAAATAGTCTCGACTATAATCGGGTGGGAAAAGCAGTGGTGTATGGGTTAGGGAAAGTTTCAAAGCTTCGAAGGATTTGTTGGCAGTCTCATCCCATACGAATTCGTAACCCTTCTTCAATAGTCGAGTAAATCCTAACGTTAACTCAACATAATTGGGGATGAATCGACGCAAAAAGTTTGCTTTCCCTTGCAAACTTTGGAGTTGGAAAAGTGTAGAAGGAGGAGGTAGATTAAGGATAGCCTCAACCTTTAAAGGGTCCACCCTAATTCCATGAAGTGACACAATAAAACCCAGAAGTCGGCCGGAATCCACACATAAAACACATTTGTGTGGGTTTAAACAGATATGATAGTAACGACAATGAATGAAAAAGGCTTAGAGATGGGCCAGGTGATCTTGGCGGCGCGTGGAATGAGCCGGTAGATCATCGAGATACGGTTGTATGATGTGCTTGATATCGCGAAAATCATAAGACATGGTGCGTTGAAAAGTCACTCCAACGTTCTTTAAACCAAAAGGCAGTTTTCGGTAGGCAAAGGTACCCCAAGGATAGATGAAATGAGTCTTGTGTTGATCCCTGGAAAAAATATTAATCTGATTATAGTCGGAGAAACCATCCATTAAAGATAATATTTCACTCCTGACACAATCGTCGACGATCTGGTTAATGGAAGGGGTTGGACAATTGTACTTAGGAAAGGGTTTATTAATATATCTATAATCGACACATACACGGATCGTGCCTTGATTTTTAGTGACCGACACTAGATTGGATACCCAATCAAATAAAGCCACAAGATAGATAAAGCCAACTTTAAGAAGTTTTTCGGCTTCGAGCTTGATAGCGACGACTTTACGAGGGTGGATTGGGTGAAGTCTCTGCAGAACAGGTTTAACATTTGGGTAGGTCTTAATTTCATGTACAACAATATCGAGATCAATACCCAACATCTCTTCGTAGGTCCAAGCGAAAACATCACAGAATTCTTGAAAAATAGCTTTATAAGTGATGACTTCATCATCGGAACATGTGACTCCGATGTGAACATTTTCGATGACTCCAGGTTTAATGGATATGTCAAGAGGAAAAATGGGTGAAATGTTACTCAGTTTCCCTTCATAAAGCACATCGTGTGTTGACTTGGGAACAAAGGAAATGACAACACTGGTCGACAGAGTCGAAACCCATTGGTAACTCTCGATGGTGTGCTGCTCTTGGAAGAGAATGGAACGATGATGTCCATCATCCCATGGGGTGTCTTCCATGGAACTAACTGACTTGATCATCTCATCCGTAGGAAATATCACGTGAAATGGATCAAGAGATGAATCACTGATAGGGGGAGGAGAAGGATTTTTTGATTGAATGGCTTGATAATTGGATTCAACTGGACTTAAAGGCATTTGTTCACCATAGAGAAGATAATCACCAAGGTCGGGTACTATCCACAGGTCATGAGACGTGGGGGTTTCACGGATGGAGGTGGAAATCATGTTGATTGAGGTGACAAAAGGAGGCGAAACATCAGGTGGTGGTATTGGGAATGTACCCATCAAAGTGAAATCTTTTAGAAGGCCCACGCTGACATTCTCGTACCCAGGAGGTGTTTTCGAAATAAAAGGTACATTGCTAGTATGAGAATCAGAATTGAAAAAGGACAGTTGGTCATCCGTGACTACTTTTCCTTGATGGGGGAAATGTAACACACAGAAGAGGGTAGACACAATGACACACATGGAATCATTCCAGCTATGGCCAAGTAAGAGGTTATTGTT
>SNQJ01S0033089.1:79059-111940 GCA_010110895.2 Picea sitchensis | reverse complement strand
CTTGAATATCTCTTGGCTAGGGTTTGGACTATCTGATTAGCTTTTTGTGATGCACTATCCTTGGGGAAAGGTGCACTACCCTTTGTTTGGCTATCTAGCTTAGGGTTTGCTTCCAGAGGAATTCTCAGTCAAGGTTAAGGTGCTCGGAGGGTGGCTTCGGCCTATGGTTGGGTGATGGGGGTATATTCAATGGTAAAACGAGCACGCCATCTTCTATATTCTAATAGTTGGACGGGGCAAGGACAAGTGGTTGTATCCACCTTTCAGTTGTATCCGAAGAACATAGGGGGTTGTAGTCTCCTTCTGGTTGTAGCTAGAGAATTGGGGAGTTGGAGCTTCCCTCAGGTTGTAGCCTAAGAAACTACGGGGTTGGAGCCTCCTTTCAGTTGCAGCTGGAAAACAAAGGAAGTTGGTGCTTCTAATGAATGTAATTCTTAAAGACATATAAGAAAAAACATTCCGTGGTTTTCTCCTGCTTTGGGTTTCTTGGTATACTTTGTATGTGTATGATTGCTCATTTGTTCATTTCTTATTTAATCTACAACTATTGAATGATAATGCTACATTGATATAACACTTGCATTTTATGGTGAAAAAGGATTAAGGTGCTCTATTACTAATTCACCCCCCCTCTTAGTAATCCAATATCTAGAATATTTCGGGGAGCAAGAGAAACCTTGGAAGGATAGGAAATAACCTTAGAAGACAAGTCGACTCAAGTTGAAGTATGCCTAGTTAGGTCACTTGGAGGACTATAAATAAGAGGGCACTAGAGCTCATTTGTCACACTCACTCTCACAACTACATAAGGACATGTGGTGCACATGACTAGAGGAGAGATACAACTACTGCAGTGGTGACTTGGTCTTTGGTTATGGTTTGGACTTTCTGCCTTGGTTATGGTTTGGACTTTGTGCTTGGTATGCTAGCTTTGGAGAGAAGTACACTACCTTGGTTGGCTATTGGTTCTGGGGTTTGCTTCCAGAATTATTCTATCTATCAGGGTTAAGGTGTTCGGCGATAGCATTTGTGCCTATGGTTGGGTGACAATATTGAGATATTGTCTATGGTGAAACAAGCACACCTTTTATTCTAACAGGTTACGGGCCCACACTATCTTCAGACAGTCTAACCATTGGAAGGTAGATTGAGAGTATTTTCTCAGTTGTAGTTGCAGTTGCAGTTGCAGTCAAAGTTTTGTTGCAACAACAAAAACCTAACCATCATGTTGAGGCACCTTAAGTGAAGCGCTTGACCTAATTCCTGGATAACCTAGTGTGCCCTAGCCTAATGCACCTCCTGGTACTCTCAACGAGCCAAGATGTCAAGTTTGGAATTTTGGTCAAATTCAACGTTTGACCAAGTTAAAATCTAAGGTTGGCGAGTCAAAAGTCAAAATGGAAGGCAATTATGAAGACAAAATACCTAGCATGAAGAAAGTGTATGCTGTTCCCAAGAAATTTACAAAAGGAACATTATGAGGTTTACTAATCCTCTAGCTGTGAGAAAAACAAGATCGCAGAGCAATAAAATAAAACAAATGCGAAAATAAAACACAAAAGATACACAATACAATAGAGACATAGATATACCTGGTTCACCCAGTGTGGGATACGTCCACCAAAGAAATTTCTAGGTCCTTCCTTTTTATTATCAAACAAAATGAAGGGATATAACCTACAACACACCCGCTATAACTTCCTCTTCTCTCGCTCACAGTATCCTCTCTTAGAATACAATATTCACAATAATACACAACCATAATACAATTCCCTCATAAAAGAGGGTTTCCTTCTAGGGAAAAAATCCCTAACATAATATCTACCATCAGATCTGTGACTTAATGATGAACGATTGAGATTGACTATGAAATTACAATATACATTTACAAGGCAATTTTTTCCTTCGAGGGATTTGCCCATGAACCCCCATTGGGGGACGCTGCTCCTGAACCCTCGCTGGCCCCCAAAGGCGCCAACCAGGGGGATAAGCCCCCCAGACCCTGCAGGGGGAGAAAGTGCCCCCTACAACCCCTCCGCATGGAGGGGTGTATAGTCTTCTGGGGTATACAATTATCATGGGGTATAAACACATCTGAAAACAAAGACCTCTGAATTATGAAGATAATCAGGCTCCACAACCAACACTAGAAGCTAAACCTCCGATCCAACAAATTCATTCTAAGGTTTACCATCACAGTTGGGTAAAAAAGGTATGTACCTATACTTGTTGTCTTAATTTCTGTCATTAGCATGAGTGTGTTTGCAGGGAATGTACAAGGGATCTTGTCCAAAACAATGATATTGGATTCAGTGCATTAAGAAGATCAACACACTCTCCAGGTTTGACTTGATATATTTCTGGCTGTTATGAAATTATGAACTTCTAGTCAAAGTTATAAGTTGAATTTAGTCAAAATCTTATAAGGTTGATATCGTATTCTCTAACTCTGTTTTTTGTCCCAGAAGAAAATCAATTCAAGTGGAACAATAACAAGACTCCAAGTTTGCATATCAAGTTTGACATCCTTATTATTGTCACTTAACTGAGTATTGATAAGTACTTAGTAGCTTATACTACTCCATGTACTTATTTTCAAACATGAACTAACACCTACTCCAGGAGATATTTCTTGTTCTTGTTCTCATACTAGATCATCTTAGTAATGCTACCAAGAAACTATCATTCATATGAAAGATGTTGTATCAAAAAAACTTTTATTCTTGTTGTCTCAGGCAGGTTATTTCATGAAGACTATCATGAAGATGTCTTTCCAGGATTGTAGCAATTGCCTCTATCCTTGTCCTTATTCTTGTTTCAACTTCCTATCATAAAAATATTGTCTTGGATCTTTCTTTTGCTTCTTGTATTGTTCCGGGAAGGTACCCTTGTGAAATATGTTGACAAACCTTTGATGAAAAATCTTTGTGGAAGCTGTCATAGAAGAATTTTATAAGGATGGCACAATGCTTGCAACGACTTCCAGATGAGCAATAATCACAACATATATAAACTAACTTAAAAAGACTCAGAGGAAGTCATTAATTAAAAGGAAACCAAAAAATGCTTGTGACACTTTGTAGAAAGAAAAGAGAGATGCAGCAAACGAAAGCATGGACTCTCTTGGATAGAGGGAATTGATTGAAAAATTCTAGAAACATGCAGTCTTAGAATAAAAACAAGGAAGTTATAGATATTTCTCACTCATGAATGAAGCCGAGATTAGGAGGGAGCTAATCCTCAATGATATGGTCCATTGAAGAATCTGTGAAGACTTATAAATGGAAGCTTTGATAGATACAAGGCGAGATTCATGGCTAGAGGGTTCTCCTAAAAGGAGGGAGAAGACTATGATGACATCTTGTTCCAGTAACCAGATATACCTCTACCCGAGCCATTATATCTCTTACAGTATCCATGGGTTGGAGTTTACATCAGATGGATGTAAAGACAATTCTTCTCAACAAATTAATTGAAGAAGACACATATGTAGAGAAACCTCAATGTTTTGAGGTATACTAGAAAGAGATCCATGAATGGAGATGGAAGAAGACCTTGTATGGATTCAAGCAACTTGGTGCAGAGCCTCTCATGTACAACAAAAGCATGGTGAAAACTTCCTATGACAGAGGAAGTGTATCGAAATAGTTCTTCGGAAGTCCGAGATAATAGATTGCAAATCCATAGCAAACTACCATGATGACAGATCTGAAGAAGTTGAGAAACTCTGATCCAGTAGACTCGTTCCTGTATCGAAAATTGAATGGCTCGTTGGAGAATATTTAGCCGAATATTTTCTTTTTTGTGAGAATAGTTCCAGGTGGAAGCTAACCATGAGAATTGAATAATTGCAAAGCATGACTTGAAATGTCTTCCTGGGACATTTGAGTTATATACAACTGCATGGATTTATTGATTCAGATTGGGTAGGAAATGAAGATAATAGAATAAGTGCTTCTTGGATATGTTTTAGTTTGAGCTTTGCAACGATGTCATGGGCTAGCAGGAAACAAAATTCTGTTGCACTCAACACTGCAGAAGCATAATATATTGCAACTTGTGATGCTTGTACGAAAGCAGTGTGGCTCTGTAAGCTGGTTTCTGGACTGTTTGATTAGGTGATGTATTTGACCATGATATATTGTGATAACCAGAGCTGTGTGGAGCTCTCAGAGAACCTGATGTTGCATGACAGGCTGAAGCACATTGAGATCAAGTACTATTCTCTTTGTGATAATTCGAGAGGGGAGAAGTAGTTCTCCAGTATATCTCCACTGATGAGCAGATAAAAAATATTTTTGGTAAATCCTTTGTCCAAGATGAAAAGTTTGCGTACTTAAGGGACAAACTGAGACTTGTGGAGATGACTTCCTTATTAGAAAAGGAAGTGATTACTCCCTAGGTTGGGAGGAAGAGCTGATATGTTATTGATATATGGGCAGTCATTTTCCAGTTTTGAAAATGGTTCAGGTTGGGCAGTTACTTTCCAATCAGAAAAGTGGTCCAGGATTTTTGATGGACAATCATTTTCCAGTTTGAAAAATGGTCCAGAGCGTGTAATCATGGTAAAAAAGATTGTCGTTGTACCATAGTCAATGATTCCCCTTGTGGCTGATGTGGGGGAATGGTCTAGGATAATCATTCTCTTTGGCAGTCACTCTGAGAAGTGGTGAAGCAGTATGGTCCACCTCTCCGGGAAATCATTCTTTCAAAGTTCACAGTTGTGAGCAGTTTCAAAAAATGGTCCAATGTAGGAGGTTGGTGCGGGACAATCATTTCCGTAGGAAATGGTTCGAATAATCATTCCCTAGGGTAGAATCATTCTCCATGTTTCACTATGAATTGTGCCAGAAAGATGGCCTAGTTAGGTTGAATGGTCCACGTTCAACAATCACGGACAATCATTCCCTTGGGTAGACTCATTCTCTAGGTTGCACTGTGAATCATGCTACAAGAATGGCCCAATCAGGTTGAATGGTCCATGTTTAGAGATCAAGGATAATTATTCTTCTATGCCTAGGAAGAATAGTCCAGACAACCCATGGCTAGTGTTTAACCTTCCGAGGGAAGATGCTCTTCCATATCTCACAGATGTGACTGGAAGAATGGTCCAGATGACTCAGTGTATATCATGATATTGTTGATGCAGGTTGATATCATATGATATGATTGTTGTGGAGCTTGTATGTCTCTGGAAAATAGCTGTATACTATTATGGTGGATGTGATCCACTGGTAGTGACTATGTATCACTGGCTAGTAGCAGTGTGCTACTAGGAGTGGTTGCGTACCACTGGATAGTAGTTGCATACTACTATGAATAGACACAATTGTGTTCTATTGGATGGCATTGTAGAAGTTGTATGCTACTATATGATTTCCATTGTTGATGCAGGTTGATATCATATGATATGATTGTTGTGGAGCTTGTATGTCTTTGGAAAATAGCTGTATGCTACTATGGTGGATGTGATCCACTGGTAGTGACTATGTGTTGGCGTCAGAAGTCACCCCTGGATTGCAGCAGGAGTAGAGCTCGACGCCCATCAGTTTATGTCACGATTTTCTTAATGGGGTGATCAAATGGAGGTTATCTCAAACGATGTGGTTCCAACTCCGAAACTAGGCTAGGCATGCATGGGCAAGTGAGGTCTTAGATAACTTCAGACATTGAATTGTAGTAAGGGTGAGTAGGGGGAAGACTTGTATCAGAAAGATGCAAAGGTCTGTCATAAACATCAGGTTCCTAACAGATTATGGAAGAAGACATCTAAACGCAAGATCTTCCTATGTTCAAATGCAGAAAACCAGAGAAAACAATAATGCCATAATAAATCCTTTATCACAATAGAACTGCCATAATTCGTGCGAATCAGTCGATCACGAACTCTCTTAGTATAAGATGAAAACTAGATGGAGTGAGAAGACTGTCTGTCATTAAACAAGAAATCTTACATACCAATACATAACCAGAGAGCTAGAGACTGTGCTAAAACTTTACAATCGGGAGCTTTTCTCTACCATCGATACCTTCAAAAATGCAAAAAATGAGTACATATACTTGGGAAGATTTTCCCAACAGAGGCGCGCTCGCCCTCCAAGGCGTAGCGTCTCTTCAATCAATTTTTAGGCAGAAGTCCTTCGTCAGACGTCTCCTTAACTTCGCATGGCCTTTGCAGGGGGGAAGTAGCTGAGCTAGTAAATGCTGAGCTAGCGTGTGCAGACCTCCTCCGGCTAGTCGAGAACTCGACATGGCTTTTCTGGAAAAATGGGTACACAGGACCCTCTCAAGCAGTCCGCTGGCCAGACCCTCCATTCCTCGCATTTAATGAATGAGGAGAGGTTTCAACCACCCTTTCTTACCTTCATTTACTCCAGGCGAAAACCAGGACCGAGGTCGGATCAAATGGCACTTGGAGATCGCGGTAATTCCTTCTGTAAACATACACGACGCCTTAGGCCCTTTCCGAGAAGCTCTTTTCTTTCACAAGTGACCACGGGCTGTGACCACATGCTTATCCCCAAGGCGCCCTCGGCGTTCGCAAATGGGAAGGGGCTAGTCCTTGCTTCTTGAAATCGCTATGAGCGAAACATCGAGGCGGCTTAACCTGGCACCATGCGCACTTCTAGATCTGACGGTTATGAACGCACTTCAGTGATGGTGTAGGCCCGGGTTCTGGACACTCCCGACACCTCGCGCATTGGGAATACGACGATGCTGGACCTTCCTTATCATAGCCGCGATGGGTGAAAAGGCGAGGAGCCTAATTGCGCGCCAGGTGTCTGCTTCAAATGGACGGTTGAGACTGCCCCCTGATATTGTGGGCCCAACTTTAAAAGTTCTATCCCTTTCGCGATTCGCGAGTTCGTGGGTCAAATACCCTCAACTCCCTTTTCTAAACTCCTGATCTCCGAGATGGCAATACGGGTCAGGCCCCCTTTCTGGTTAGCGCTCTCTTACATGTAGTCGTCAGCTAGAGCCCAAGTACTAACGCCTCTTGCAACTTGCGGCTTCGCGAGCTGGAGCATTGAACTTTGGCATTCTCCCCTCGCGAAGTCCCGAGACATGATGGTCAACGAAGGTGGACCCCCTCTGGGCACTTTTCGTAACTTGGAATCTCGCGCAACCAAAGGGATATAGTCCGCCCTTCGAACTCATGAACCTCGAGCTCGAGAAATAACACTGTGCTTGAACTGCTTGCGATCAACAGTCCTTGTAACTTCGCGAGTGCCTCCCGAAATATTTCGACCGTTGACTTCCTTAAAACTTTTAGCGCTATACTTGATGCGACTTGGTTAATCTGCAATTACCCATCAATCGTTGTTCTGCTCTGTCGCTGAATCCTTTCCGCTGAAGAATGAAATGCCCGCTCGCTTGATTTTAAGTTCGAAAAGGACTTCTTTTATGCACTGCGTTGGGGCGCTCCTCGTGCAACCTGTAGACCTGTGTATCTCGATGTCGAAGACAAGAAATGTTGCTAACATTAGGCTCCATGGGGGATAGAGTCATCGCGGTGATTCTCTAAGGACTCATTTTGCAGTTCCAGTGCCTTGCCATTGGGATATGGAGTCATTTACTAAGCCGAAAAATACAAATACGAAATAAAAATAAACGAAGAGTCAAAAGAACAATATTTACAAACGAAGGAGCCACCGAAGGCTCAGACAAAACATTTCTTAAGAAAATGCCCATTTACTGGACTGTTGAAAACTTCTTCACCTTCCAAATCTTGAAGCCGATATGTGTTATTTGAGAAGACTTCAGAGATTCTGAAAGGCCCAATCCATAGGGCTTCAAATTTGCCGTGCTTTCCCTTATCTTGTTTAGGAGCATCCCATTTCAGCACTAGGTCTCCTATCCAAAATTCTTCCTTCTTGGCCTTCTTATCGAACACTTGCTTGATCCTTTGCTGATGATCCTGAATTCTGGTCATTACCTGCTCTCTGACCTGCTGGACTTCTACTAGTTGGTGAATCCTTCTAACCATGTCATTAGGCTCTTCTTGATAATCCTGGAGGAATTTCGCTACGGGAATAGCCAGCTGAGAAGGGAGGACAACTTCTGCTCCGTAAACTAACTGGAAAGGGGAGATGCCTATAGATTTCTTGGTGGTCACTCGATCGACCCATAGAGCGAATTTCAACTTTGAATTCCAATCCTTTTTGTTGTCCTCCAATAATCTTTTGATGATCCTTATGAGACTTTTATTGGAGGATTATGCTAAACCATTTCCCTGGGGATAATATGGGGTGGAGTGAATGAGCTTGATCCCGAATTGTTCATAGAACTTGGCTAATGGTTCAGCCCCGAAAGCGGCTACGTTATCAGTGACAATCTTACTTGGGCAACCGAACCTTGTGATGAGGTCCTCCAGGAACCCAATGATTACCTTGTGGGAAGTGCTCCTGGTGGGGATGGCTTCTATCCACTTAGTAAAGAAATCCGTGGCCGTCAGGATCCATCTGTGCTGCCCACTGGAAGCAGGGTGGATTTCTCCAATAAAATCCAGGCCCCATTGCTGGAAAGGTCCCGAAACAACTACATGCTGCAAAGGCAGAGACTTGAGCTGCTGCTTTCCTGAAAATCTTTGGCATGTGATACAGGCTCTAACTCCTCTATGGACATCGACGAACAAGGTGGGCCAGTAGTATCCGGCTCTGAGAATTTTGTGGGCTGTAGTCTTCCAGGAATGGTGCCCTCCACATAGGCCGCTGTGAAATTTGGCCATGATCTTGTCGGCCTCTTGTGGATCCATGCATTTAAAAATCACCCGCAGGGGGTCTTTCTAGTATAAAATTTGATCAATAAGGCAGTACTTGACTGCCCTGAGCTTCAGAGCTCTTGCCTTGTTTCTTTGCAGGCCATCTGGGGGCCGCAACTCCTGCAGAAAATATATGAAATCCTTATACCAAGGACATTGGGCCAATGGGGGCTCTCTTTGAGGGTCTATTTCAGACAACTGACCCCGCTGAATTCTTGAGCATCTGTTCATGAAACTAACCCCCAAAGCTTGGCAATTGGCTTCAGCCAGCAGCTTGGCCAAGCCTTGACCTTTGGTCAATTTGGTAGGCCTTATTTCCAAGTCAAAATCCAGGATCTTGGCTATCCATTTACTCCTCTTCCCCTCTATGTTGGGCTGTACAAGGATGTCCTTCACAGAGGCTGAAGGAACGTATGCAATCACCTTTGAGTGCAGGACATAGATCTTGAAATATTTGAGAGCTTTTACTAAGGCATAGGCCTGTTTCTCCATGATTTCATACCTGACCTCTGCATATCTTAACGCCTTGCTGAAGAAGGCAATGGGCTGCTCTCGCCCCTCCTCATTTCTCTGCAACAAGACCGCCGCTACTGTATCAAAAGAAGCGAAAGAGAAGATAAGAAAATATTTCGAATAGTCAGGACTGATCAACACTGGTGCCTCAGTCAATGTTTTTTTTATTTGGACAAAAGATTCCCTGGGTTCAACGATCCATTTCACTTCATTTCCCTTCTTGAGCATGGCTGTGATGTGTTTCACCAGCTCAACGAAATTCAAGATGAATCTCCTCAAAAAATTAATCTTCCCCCAAAAGGCCTGAACTTCCTTCTTTGACCTGGGAAGTGACAGGGTCCGAATTGCCTCCACTTTGCTAGGATCAATCGTCACTCCTTCCGCTGAAACTATATGGCCTAACAGCTTCCCCTCCTCCATAGAAAATAAATATTTCTTGGGATTTAGGGAAAGGCTGAACCTCCGACACTTCGAAAAAACCTTTCTCAGGTGACAACAATGCTCTTTGTCAGACCTGGAGAAAACTGTTATGTCATCCAGATAGATCACCACAAACCTGTCTTTCTCTCCGATGAAGGCTATGTCCATGGCTTGCTGAAATGTCGCTCCTGCATTCATTAGTCCAAATGGCATTTTGGCATACATGAATGTGCCCCAAGGGGTGGTGAAGGCTGTCTTTTCTCTGTCTTCAAGCATGACCGATATCTGATTATAGCTAGAAAAACCGTCGATCATGGAAATCCTAGATGCATCGGTTACCCTCTGCAATATGTGTTCCATGTTGGGCAGGGGATAATTATCTTTCTTTGAGCTCCTGTTCAGGTTCCTGAAATCGACACAAATCCTGATTTCTCCACTCTTCTTTCTGACTGGAACCAAATTGGCCACCCATTCAGAATATCTCAATGGGACAATGATCTGGGCCTCTAACAACTTCTTCAATTCTTTCTCCATGACATGCAACAACATGGGGTTTATCTGTCTTAGCTTCTGCCTGAATGGCTTAGCCTCTTCCTTCAGTGGGATCTTGTGTTCAATGACATATGTGTCATATGTCTTGAGGTCTTTGTAGGTCCATGCAAACACATCAACAAATTCTTTCAGCAACTCAGTATATTCGACCCTCTGTTCTGTGGTCAAACTCCTTGACAACTTGACAAACTTAGGCTCCTCCGGTGTGCCAATGTTGCACTCGGCTGTGTCGGCATATTCATCCGAAACTCTACCCTTCACTACCATATCATTCCCATCGAACAATCTTTCTAAAGGAATTAGTCCCCTCAGAATGTGATTGCTAGGTAGCTGAATGATCTGGTGGTTAGCAATTTTGTTTAAAAACACCTCAGGGTGAGGGTTATCTTCTGTATCAGGATCCTGATCAATGTGCAACACAGAAAATTCATCAACAGATTGGAGAAACTTCTCAATTTCCAAATCATCCTTGAATACCTTCCAATGCTTGACATTGTCCGGTACAGAGGGCCTATATTTTATTTCAACATCAGGGTTGACCATAGGCGGCAGAGGAAATTTGAGCAAACTGGCTGAGACAACTAGAGAATCGGCCACAACATTATCCTCCCTTGGAATGAAAGAGATATTGAAGGCTGAGAAGAAATTGTCAATTAAGTCCCATGCTTTATTTCTGTAATTTCTGAGTCGAGGGTGCTTAGCCTGATAAGCGCTTATGATCTATTGGACCACCAACTCTGCATCTCCGAACACTGCTATCTCCTGGATTCCCATTTCCCTTGCAGCTCTTAATCCCAGAACAAGGGCTTCATATTCTGCCACATTGTTGGTGGTCTCAAATTCTAATTTGTATGACAGAGATACGGTTTCCTGGGCAGGTGATACAAAAAACACCCCAGCACCAACGCCTTCCCTGGAACAGGCTCCATCAAAAAACATTTTCCAAATGGGGGTGATGGAAGGAGGAAGTTCATGAGGAGAGGTGGGATGATTTCTGAGTTCAAGAGGAGTCTCGAGAGCATGAGTGAGTTGCAGTAAACTGGAACCTAAATCAGTGTCCAAGGCGAAAATGGGATGGTTGGTAGGATTGGCTTCATCACTGATTATATAGGCCAGTTGGGCTTCCCTATATAGCCTCCTATGTTCTCCTCCAAATATTGGGATAGTAGCATATGTGAGGGCCATCTGCAAAGTTCCCCCCAGTCTTTTTATCCAAGATCTTGATAACAACATACCGAACTTGGGGGGGACATCAACCACTACAATATCCATGACCACACTTTTCATGGGCAACTAGAACAAGGTCACGACCAAGTCTTTGATAACTCCTAGACACTGAACCTTTCTGGAGTCAAAGGAATAGAGGTCATGATAGGCTCGGGTGAATTCTAGCCCTAATTCTTCCATGACAGTTTTGGGCATGAGGTTATGAGAAGCCCCTGAATCCATCAAGCAGTTGTGCAGTACCTTGTCATGTATGTTCAAGGAAGTGTAGAAGGGAGGGGATGAGTCATTCCTGTCTTCTACCATAGGACCTAGAATGACTGCAGGCTTTTCATCTTGCAAATTGATGGAGTCTGTGGGAAGGCTTGAGACCTCAGACTGTAAAAGCTCAGAGAAGCATTTCTTGAACCCTACATGTTTAATCAATTCGGTTAGGGGCACAGGGATTCTAATTTTTTGAATTTCATGCTCGAAATTAAAAGAAGATGTAAGATTTGGGATTTCTCTTAGTTCGGGAGCATGAATCTGGACTATGGGAGAGAGGGGTTGGTGTTTCTTACCTCTGTGACTGTCCACTACTTCATTGACATGCCTCTCTTTTCTGGTGGACTGCTCAGGAACATCAGGTGTTACTGCCTTCTTCTGAGACCTCAGGTCATACCTGCCTTGGCGGCCACTAGTCTTGTTTTCCTTGCTCAGTTCATTTAGCTGACTATTCATGAGAGACTCTTCGTATGCTGATTGAGTCAGATGAGGAAAAGGAGGAGTTTCTCCGAGGTAATGGATTTCAAGATCAAGCTCACCTGTTTCCCCTTCTTCTTCCTCGACCATAAAATTGTTTTGGAAAGGGGCCTGAATCTTCTCGTCTTCTCTGTCTCTTCCCCTCTCCCTTTGCATGGTCGGGGAAGTGATATTGTTTGGCCTCCTGAAACCTCCTTTGTTTTCGGCGCTCTGAGGGCCCTTGTATGCTTGCCTCCCTTCCACCTTTATCCTCTCCATATCTGCAGACAAAGACTTCACCATCTTGGTCAGTTCTTCCATTTGAGGGTGGGGCACCGATGGGCTAGAAGTTGATGCTTCGGACCTTGCCTTACTTCTGTCTGCATCGGCCTTGTTTCTCAGTATATCAACTGCTAATATATTGGATTCCACTTCTATGGACACATATTGCATTTGAGCTAAGGAGGTGGCTCTTCTTTCTCTCAATAACAGACAAAAATCAGGGCCAAACGCACCAGCATAAGAAATCTTGGCCGAGGCTTCTGAGGGTTTTATTTTGGTGGGAATTTTATTATACATCTTATTAAATCTTTTGGAGAAGTCAGAGATAGACTCTCCATCCATATTCTTCAAAGATCCGAACTCTGTCATGTAATACATGAAATCTTTCCTATCTCCCCACTACCTCAGGAAAGCACTATCCAGGGCTTCGATCCCAGCAATAGATCCAGGGGCCAATCCTCTAAACCATTTCCTCACCTCTCCATCTAGGCTCTGGATGAAGACTCTCATATAGACATCTTCGTTCTCAATGTTGAGGTTGTCTGCGTAACTATAGAAAGCAACCAGGTGCTCTTTCACAGTTATGTCCCCTTCCCCAGTAAACTTGGGCATGTATTTCAAGTAATCTCCAGCAGGGAGAGGATTCATAGGATGGGGTAGAACTAAGGGATAATATCTGGCAGCGACTATGGCGTCCATTCTATTCAGAGGGGGATTAGCACCAGCCATAGGAATATTATGTGGAGGAGAAGTTGGAGGAGAAGGAGTTCGCGAAGGGGCTACTGGGAATGAGTCTCGAAGTGGAGTGAGAAACAAGAGGGGATTTGAGGAGAATGCTAACGAGCTCAAGTCAACAGGTGCTCCTCTTTGTGCAGGAGTGGGGAAATCTTTTGTGGTCTTGGGTCTAAGCCAAGGTGCAGCTTCAGAGGAGAGGGGAGTGACAAGGATTTCTCCCTCCAATCCCAAACCAGGAGGGGAAAACTCAGCAGGAACACTCCCGAAATTTAGGAAATGGGAAACCTCCGAAGGAGGTCTATTAAGAAACTGAGGAGGAGAAAACAAAGTTCTTACTGAAGGAGATGGAAGATTACTTGTTTCGGCGGTGGAAGCTTCTTCTTCAGGGGCCTTTCCTTTTCTGATAACCATCTCTGGATCAGTTTCAGGTGTAGCTAGAGGCAACTGTGGGTGAGACTGCGTGTGTCTACCTCTGAAAGCCACAATTAACACGACAGGTTCTCCATAGTGGAGTCGTCATAATGGATTCGCTAGGTGCACAGTAGTAATCTTCAAGGGCTTTGATACCTGATGCACCTTCAAAATCAGAGGCTCAATGTCGTTCAATCCCTGGGAAAATTTTCAACTTCGTCCTCGACAACGACGTCAGAAATGTTGGTGTTAGAAGTCACCCCTGGATTGCAGCAGGAGTAGAGCCCGACGCCCATCAGTTTATGTCACGATTTTCTTAATGGGGTGATCAAATGGAGGTTAACTCAAACGATGTGGTTCCAACTCCGAAATTAGGCTAGGCATGCATGGGCAAGTGAGGTCTTAGATAACTTCAGACAATGAATTGTAGTAAGGGTGAGTAGGGGGAAGACTTGTATCAGAAAGATGCAAAGGTCTGTCATAAACATCAGGTTCCTAATAGACTGTGGAAGAAGACATCTAAACGCAAGATCTTCCTATGTTCAAACGCAAAAAACCAGAGAAAACAATAATGCCATAATAAATCCTTTATCACAATAGAACTACCATAATTCATGCGAATCAGTCGATCACAAACTCTCTTAGTATAAGATCAAAACTAGATGGAGTGAGAAGACTGTCTGTCATTAAACAAGAAATCTTACATACCAATACATAATGAGAGAGATAGAGACTGTGCTAAAACTTTACAATTAGGAGCTTTGCTCTACCATCGATACCTTCAAAAATGCAAAAAATGAGTACATATACTTTGGCAGATTTTCCCAACAGGGGCGCGCTCTCCCTCCAAGGCGTAGCGTCTCTTCAATCAATCTTCAGGCATAATTCCTTCGTCAGACGTCTCCTTAACTTCACATGGCCTTTGCAGGGGGGAAGTAGCTGAGCCAGTAAGTGCTGAGCTAGCGTGTGCAGACCTCCTCCGGCTATTCGAGAACTCGACATGGTTTTTATGGAAAAATGGGTACACAGGACCCTCTCGAGCAGTCCGCTGGCCAGATCCTCCATTCCTCACATTTAATGAATGAGGAGAGGTTTCAACCACCCTTTCTCACCTTCATTTACTCCAGGCGAAAACCAGGACCGAGGTCGGATCAAATGGCACTTGGAGATCGCGGTAATTCCTTCTGTAAACATACACGACGCCTTAGTCCCTTCCCGAGAAACTCTTTTCTTTCACAAGTGACCACGGGTTGTGACCACGTGCTTATCCCCAAGGTGCCCTCGACGTTCGCAAATGGGAAGGGGCTAGTCCTTGCTTTTTGAAATCGCGATGAGCGAAACGCCGAGGCGACTTAACCTGGCACCACGCACCCTTCTAGATCTGACGGTTCTGAACACACTTCGGTGATGGTGTAGGCCAGGGTTCTGGACACTCCCGACACTTTGCGCATCGGGAATACGATGATGCTGGACCTTTCTTATCATAGCCACGATGGGTGAAAAGGCGAGGAGCCTAATCGCGTGCCAGGTGTTTGCTTCAAATGGACGACTAAGATTTCCCCCTAATATTGTGGGCCCAACTTTAAAAGTTTTGTCCCTTTCGCAATTCGCGAGTTCGTGGGTCAAAGACCCTCGACTCCCTTTTCTAAACTCCCGATCTCTGAGATGGCGATACGGGTCGGGCCCCCTTTCTGGTCAGTGCTCTCTTACATGTAGCTGTCGGCTAGAGCCCAAGTACTAACACCTCTCGCAACTCATGGCTTCGCGAGCTGGAGCATCGAACTTTGGCATTCTCCCCTCACAAAGTCCCGAGACGCGATGGTCAGCGAAGGTGGACCCCCTCTGGGCACTTTTTGTAACTCGAAATCTCGCGCAACCAAAGGGATATAGTCCGCCCTTCGAACTCACGAACCCCGAGCTCGAGAAATAACATTGTGCTTGAACTGCTTGCGATCAACGGTCCTCGTAACTTCGCGAGTGCCTCCCGAAAGATTCCGACCGTTGACTTCCTTAAAACTTTTAGCGCTATACTTGACGTGACTTGGTTACTCTGCAATTACCCATCAATCGCTGTTCTGCTCTGTCGCTGAATCCTTTTCGCTGAAGAATGAAATGCCCGCTCGCTTGATTTTAAGTCCGAAAAGGACTTCTTTTATGCGCTGCGCTGGGGCACTCCTCATGCAACCTGCAGACCTGTGTATCCCGATGCCGAAGACAAGAAATGTTGCTAACACTATGTATCACTGGATAGTAGCCGTGTGCTACTAGGAGTGGTTGCGTACCACTGGATAGTAGTTACATACTACTATGAATAGACACAATTGTGTTCTATTGGATGACATTGTATAAGTTGTATGCTACTATATGATTTCCATGGATGCTACCACTAGTGTTGGAGATGATTGCCATCTAGATGGATAATCAGTGTGCTATTGGACATACATTCTCTAGGAAGAGAATGGTCCTAGAGGAATGAATTTCTAGTGGATAGACATTCTCCCTGTGGAGAATGGTCCAGGTTGACAAATTGCTGACGTATCATGGACTTGCTTTTTTCCTAAGGCATAATTATTGGCTCGATCAGGTTGAATAGTCTGCCTCCTAAGGACATAACATCCCGATTAGGGTCGTTGATACATGACCTATATTTTCTAAGGAACATGGGTATATATTGATCTCTATGGTACATATGAACCGATTAGAAAATAGTTCGAGATTGACATTCCTGTAGGAATGGTCTCTGTAGCGCATAGGGTGGATTTCAACAGCTGGGAGGATTGGCATTCTTCTAGGATGTAGGTCCAAATTAGAAGAATGATCCTTGTAACCCATTACGGGTATTTCAACATCTGTTGGGACAACTATTCTTCTAGGAGGTATGTATGGATTAGAAGAATGGTTCTTGTATCACTCTGTTGAGTGTGTGACTTATTCATCAATTGATGCTATCAGATGATACTCATAGTGGTGATGTTTCTAGTAAGTTGATGTACGTGATCATGAGATAGCATGTGTGGCTATGATGATGCTATCGATTGAATGGTCTGTTTTTGCTCAAGACCATTTCCTTTAATACCTTTCTAGCTAGGAGGGAGTGTTGATATTATGGTAGTTGCGAGAGGTATTAACCTCTACATGTAAGCTTTGATGAGTCTAGAATATTCCATGAAGCAAGGTAAACCATAGAAGGTTAGGAAATAACCTTAGAAGACAAGTCAACTCAAGATAATAATTTATATTAAATTATTATCCTCCAGAAGTAGAATTCGACCCAATTAGGTCACTTGGAGAACTATAAATAAGAGGGCGCTAGAGGTCATTTATCACACTCAGTCTCACAACTACATAAGGACAAGTGGTGCACATGCTTGGAGGAGAGCTGCAACTATTGCAGTGGTAACTTGGTGTTTTGTTATGGTTTGGAATTTCTTCCTTGGTTATGGTTTGGACTCTCTGCTTGGTACACTAGCTTTGGAGAGAAGTACACTATGTTGGTTGGCTATTGGTTCTAGTGTTTGCTTCCATAATTATTCTATCTGTCAAGGTTAAGTTGCTTAGGGGTGGAATTTGTGCTTATGGTTGGGTGACAATATTGAGATATTGTCTACGGTGAAACGAGCACACCTTTTATATCGAACAACTAAGGCAAGTCTTTGACCCATTATCTTGGTTACTTCACTGGCTAGTTTGAGTTTCAAGACAAGGTCAAGGTGAATCATATAAAGCAAATTAAATGTGCATGTGTGAGGGGGTGTTCTAAGACAATAAATGAAAATTATCAAGTTGAAAGAGTAAAATAAATCCTTGAAACACTAGATATCAAAAGAAAAGAAAAGGTTGAAATAAAACTTGAAATAAACATGATACACTTCAACATATAACAAGTTTATAAGAACAAGAAGTAAATAGTCCTAAATTAGTAAAGAATGCAATGGAAAAGATGCCGAAGGAAAAAACAAAGACTAACAAACCATAAACTAATGATTGCTGAAATTAAATATCATGAAACTATGTTAAATAGATGCAAGATGTTAAATCCTAATGGCTAATTAATGTAGCAATGAATGGTGTTAGAGGTGATTTAAAACAAATAATGCAATATGTTAGGTTAGGGATGATGATAACAAGGATTCAATGAAAATTACTAAAAATAACACAAGTCATTGAAAGAGGGAGAGAGATAAAATTAAGGTTTTAGGTCTCTTGCAACAAGAGAAAGACTAGTGTCGTCTTAAGTCCTTGAGCATATGGAGTTATTGCCACAACTTCACAGAGATTAAAAGGAATATAAAACTCAAGCGTTAAATTCTATGGGGATGTGCAATCACAATCCCTAGGTTTATCCTTTAGGAAGACAAGATTAAGGGATGTACAATCACAATCCCTAATGTCATCCCATGTCTTCTATTACTTTTAACAAGAGATCCAAGTGGAAAACAGGTAAACCTTAGCGTAGTACAATCACAAGCCCTAAAATTTAACCAATAAAGACAACTTTAGTAGGATATACCATCACAATACTGAAATTTGGCTTTAGATGCTTTAACAAGCTTAAGATGAATGACAACAAGGGAGGGGATGGACAATTACAATCCTTCTTAGGGTTTCAAACAAAATTATACAAGGGAAACACGATAAAATGAAACTTATCAACAATTTAATAGAGCATCTACTTAAAACACCATGGATAAACATAAATACTTGGAAACAACACTGACTATACCAAGTCATTGTGCATGAAGAAACCCTAAATCATCAATCACCCATAAAAAAACAAGACAAGCATCCACAATATCACTCTCCAAGAGGTGCACATATGTCTATGATGATAAAATAGTAAAAAAAGACTATCGAAGTGATTTCCCATAAGTGTGAGCTATGGTTTGTTAAGGAGGAAAATGCTAGCCTTCTATATGAGGAAACCCTAGTGCTTTTCCTTTCATAAAGCCCCAAAATGTAAAATGTCCATGATACAAGGTGGATAGGTCTAGCTCGACCCCTGAAATAGCCTCCAATACAAAGATACAATGAAAATACATCAAAAGATCCCCTCAAAAGTGACATGTGTGAGTGTAAGATCCTCAAAGGAAGGTGACAACATCCTTTAGAAGGATCCTCCAAAGGCCACATCTCTCCATCAAAGGGTGCAAATCATTGTCAAGGGTCACATCTACTCATCCAAAGGTCATGTATCATCATCATCAAGTACCAACTCATCATCAAAGGGATGGCATCATGTTAGGTCAACTCAAGAAGAATCAAATTATGATGTCATCATCGCAAGTGCAACGTCCAAGGGCTAGGGCATGGTGTCATGAGGGAGGTGTTGTGACTGGTACAACAAATTCCCTCCTTTATCCAATTTCCTTAATAAACATAATGGAGTTCTTTTAAAATTTTGACTTTATCATTAGGTGGTCCCTTAAATTTGGGTTTTCTCTATTTTTTCTTTCGAAGATCCAGTCAAATATAAATTAGGGGTAATTTCTCTTAATGTCACAATAAAGAAGATTAGTGCATATTATATTCTTTTATTTACTACCAAATAAAATTTATAGATGTTTTAAATATAGATTGTTAAATTATTAATTAGAAGATTTGATTAAATCTTGTAATCGCTGATAGTAAAGAAATAAAATCAAAATTTTGAGCTTCTGATAGCCTTATTTATGCATAATTTTCCATCATGATTATTACCTCACAAAGTCCTGTTTTGATGATAAGGTTTTCAAAGAAGGAGCCATTCAATTCAAACATAAGGTTTCAACCCATCAAATTCGAGGATGCTTAAGGACCAGTTGCAAGAGGAAACATTTATGAGAAAAAGTTAACACATGATACAAAGATGGTATTTTATATTTGTTAAAATAGAAATTAAAATGTTAAATAGTTAATTATTATGATTTGAAAATATTTTATTGCTATGAGAGTTTCTCCTACCATAACCTTACCTACATCTGATATAATTACTCTCTCCATCATAATTAATTAATATCCTTTACTTATAATCGTAACTCATGTCGTGCCCTCTAATTGGAAATGACTCATCAGTCTCCCATGACCTGTTTAGTAATATTGGCTAAACATTTGATTAAGCTTGAGTTTATTTCAGCCACCTTTCTTATATACACAATGAAATTAGTAAACACGATCAAAGGTATAAAATTCCAAGTTTAACAGGGATATGTGAGACACAAGAAATGAAATGATGAGACAGAGCTAATAGAAGACAAGGTCATTTACAAGAAAAGGTTCACAACAAAACATGGTAGTCAAGTTTGAACCCTATGGAATAAAATTGATTGACGTTCATTCTCAATGTAATGCCATCCCGAAGAGAAACAAATGGAGGAAATTCTTTGAGAAGTTTATAGGGCACAAAGAGGACATCACAAAGGATTTTGCTCAGATCTTCAATGGGGAATGTGCCTAGGTAGGTAACTTGACCATCCATCTCTCTGAGAATTCTTTATCTCAAATTCTAGGACTTACTCAAAGTTGAGAGAAATGGTTTAAAAACAAATCCATAGATTTAAGAGCCTGGACTCCATTCCTCCTGAGAAATAGACAGAAACCTAATTGGGTTGCAGGAGTACCTAGGGTTTGGTTGAAGGATCCATGGAAATACCTAGCTTTTCTGATTCAGAAATATGTAACATGTGGAGGATGCTTTAACTTGATTTTCCTTTATCATATCATAATTTTATTACATTTGAAAGGGGAGAAGCTTCTAAATATGCCTTATTTCTTGTTAAAATATTTAACTAAGATGTCAAAGGCTATCCATAAACAAACTAGGGCAATGGTTTTGAAGATCAAAACACCACATGAGTTGTTACAGAGAAATTAATTCAAGGCACTACAAAAGTAAGGTCAAGGAATGTAGTTATGAAGATAATGGATCATACACTTGAGGATGTAGAGGAGGTCCAATAAATTATTGGGATTTCATGGACTAAAAAGGATAAACGAGGAAAAAATAGTGCAAAGTGGACAACATTGAAAATTTGATACTTCATCCTAGAACACCTAGAGCTATGGGTAAAAGGCTCCAAGAAGATCAAAAGAGAAATGAAGAAATGAGTCTTGTATCAGATAAACCTAATAAAAGACATAAAGTTCAAGTCTCTAAACCAAACTCTATATCAACTCCCGAGTTAGATGAATCTCAATAGGCTTTCTATGAGTTTTTAGAAAGTATTGAAATGATGGAAGGATGATCCTCTTTTGTCAACATCAAAGAATTTTCTACAACTAACATTAACAAGGAGGAGTTACCTATAGCTATACATTTTGAGAGAAATGGTTTACCTATAGACACTAGCAATAATCGAGGTGAAACTTCAATACCAAATGAAGATTTAGTCACTCTACCAACCTTGATTATAAGCTCCTAGTTAAATAAAAAGAAGGAAGAAGTTATGAGATTAAAGAGTAAGGTTCAAGATTTGCAAATCCTAGAAAGGTTCATCAAAATTGAGAATGAGAAACTGAACAACTAAAAAAATAAAACATCCTATTAGCAAACAAAGCATACAAGTGGTTCAAACAGAAAAAGAAACCGAGATTGCAAAACCATAGCTTACATGTAAAAGTTCTCATGCGCAGACCAATAATATAAATCAGGGAAGGGAGTTCAAACACCAGAGATATCTCTTGAATACCATAGGATTGAATTCAAGCAAGGAAACCAACAATTTTGTCAAAATTTTTAAGCAAGGTGCTTTAAGCTTGTGGTTATATCTAATACGCAAATCCACTTTTTGACCTCAAAACCTATCCATTTTGTTGTGGCATGTACACCTCCATTTTGGCTAGGGATCTCTCATAGCAATAATGTTTAAGATCACAATGTAATAACTATTTCATTTTTGAATTCCTAAATTAGCAAATAAAATATCAGTTATGTTATCTGTGTTTAGAAGAACAACTACTTTTTTGTAATTACTCATTCGTTAAAACATATGTAGAAAGATTGGAAGGAAATGGACATGTGGGTTATCATCCTTACCTTCATGGGATGGTGCGCTTCTCCTTGATCCAAAAGATTCAACCCAAAATCCTATGGTCAACATGCAATTCAACCCATGTGTCAACAAGAAGTTTTTTAGCGGTAAGAACATGAAATGTCAATCTTCAAAAATCGTGGTTAAATATTTCTCTCCTGATCAAATCAGTGATTTTAGGATGAAAATGAACTTGTAATAAATTAGGAGAGTGATCATAGAAGTGATTAGTTACTCCATCAAGTACTATAAATAGTTAGAAATAAAATGAATAAGGGTAGGAATTCTGGACAACAAAAATGTATATTTCCCTTGCCTTATTCTTTTGGATTGTTTCTGAACAAGGGAACCAATATTTGAATGTGGATTTGGTATTTTTATTCAAACTCTTCTGATATATATGTTCTCACTTGTAGACTTTCAAAACTAATATTGGAACTCATTATTTTTATCAGTTTAATATAATCTTTTGAAAACTTCGGTTTTGTGGCATTTTATGTTGAATGAAGCTGATGTGATGGTATTGCATTTCTGTTAATATTTATTAGTTATTTCATTCAAGTGTCATGAAAATTAATTTTTTGATCGTACATTATGTTAACTAAATAGATATTAAGTGAAATAACATCATTTCCATTCAACATTATTTTTATGATTTGTGAAAATTGATGAATGTGCTCAAATAAATGACGAGTCTTTATGAATTCTGTAGAATTGTGGTGAAAACTGCACAACGAATCTAGCTAACAACAATTCGTACAAAGCTTTTAAAATGAGAGAAGGAGAGAAGAGATGAGAGAAAATAATCAATATAATTGTTTTCACTAAAACTAGAATGATTAATTACACATGATATACTCTACATGGATAAGTAAATTCTCCATAGTAGTGATCTAGAGAGATCTAAACACTCACTGACAAAAACTGAAGTAATCTACCACCTAGTCCTAGTTAATTGATCCATGCAATCACCAGTTAACTAAGTGACACATGTGGAAGTGGGAGAAACACATGAAACTGGTGGTGATAAAATTGAGGTTTCTATGCATGAGTGACTTCCACTATTCTAACTGAGTGTAACTGACTTTGAATTGAAGATGAGCACCCTATCTTGTAGGGGAATATCTTCTAGAGAGAATATTCTCATCTAAGGAAGCGTTCTCAACGCTGGACTATTAACCTTAGGAAAAAAATTACCTAGGTGAGTGTGTAATATCTCCAACATTGTCATTTACATTTCCTTTTTTTTTTTTCTTGATATTGGTTTCCTGTTAGTCAATAGAGATCGAATTTCATTTATGACAAGTTCTTGCAGGGTGTGAATGAGTTGATATCACTTTGGGAAGTTATTTATTATATTGTTGTCTCATACTTATATGTTTTCCAATTATTTTTTTGTCTATCAACATAGTGTATATGTAATTATTGATATCTATTTTAGTAGCAATTGTTATTATATTTAGAGGTTCTTGAGATGATGATTTTTTTCTAAGTCTTAAGAATCTATCATTCTAATATACACTTTAATTAGTATTTGCTCTCAATTGAGATATGATTAATAGGTTCGTTTTCTTTTTTGTAAACTTAAGACAAGTTAGATGAGAGTTTAAACGATCAAGCCTCTTTTCGAAGATAAAATATTGTGAGTGGAAAATCAAGCCCACATATCGGTTGGAAACTACCATCTCAAACAAAAACAAGTTTAATTGGGGCTTGTGATCGGGTGTTTGTCCCTTGTTGCAAGAGGAAATATTTCCACCTGTAAATAGGAGGAAGGCTCAATGAACTCTCCAAAGATGCATACAATCATCTCCAAGTGAAACATCATCCAATCAAACCCTAATATGCTCAGGGGGTGCACTATCCAAACTGTGGGATTCCTACCCTCTCAATGACACGTCAATTTGTATTTGCAATATCCAAACTCATCTCTCCAATGTCCTAGGCCTAGGAGGTATGGGAGGTTCCCCGGGGCATGCCAAATCATCAAATGACCCAATGCTATGTATCAAGCATGCAATGCACAATGTCCTGGGAATCATCATGAAAATGTCCTCCAAAGGACCATGCCAAGGGGAATCCTGATCAAACAAGGCCCACATAATCAAGTAAATCAAGCATTACAAGATACAATAATCATTAGAATAATACAAAGTAGGCCACAAATTAATACAAAATCCACACAAGCAATTCAAATTAGGTATCTTATTCAAACTTCACATTAACTCAAGACATTATGCAATTTTCCAAGTTTAGGTATGGGAGAACCATCACAATATCCTATTAGGTGCGTTACTACCAAAGTAGAGGAGTAATTCCCATGAAACCCTTCAAAGTGTAAGTATAGTGAATGATGTGACATGGGGTTTACTTCATGGTTATGGAGTCATTGACATGCAACGTAATTGTGCTTCATCCATTTCCATGAGTGCCTTTGTAGAGGGAGCACTTTCTGCTTGAGATACCATTTCCTAAAAAATGTGTGTATTTGAAACCCCTTCTTGCCTTTTGATATTATTTTATTGCTTTGCAAGTCCCCTTTTCAGGTTTCAAACATTAATTATTTTTCTTACTGGGATTAAGTCCTTTTAATTGATATGCATTCAATGCATTAGGACTAGGGGCAATCACCTCATAGCGAGGGGAAAATCTCAAGTTGACCTTTGGATTTTGACTTGGTCATTTATCATCACATTATTTCTTCCTTCTTTTATAACATGCTTTCTTTTTATTATTTTATAGTAGTTGAGTCAACCTTGACATTCTATCCCTTCTTCTCATAGGAGAATGAACAACGAGCCTTTTTGGGGTACATGTAACAACCATTACCAAAATATAGGAGAAAACAAGAATCAATATGAAAAGTTTTAATTATGGAAGGGAGTGATACGTTACCCTTATCAAGGCCTCCCAATATTAACCATGTTCCCCAAGAGTGACAATACTTGACTAGGAGACATATGATGACCACCAAGGTGAAACAAGGAAAATCATAACTTCCAAGCAATCATGATCCGTTATCTTACTTCAACCATGATCCTCAATTAAATTCCTAATTTATTAAATGTGACACTTTATATGAAACAAAGACTAGTGTACCTCATGTGTGTTGGACTGCCATCATTATATGAACCATGTAGATCAAGTGCAAGAGCTGAGCTGGATGAGGGAAGAGGCATATGAGGAGATGTTGTCAATGGATGATGCTGATGATCACCTATGGGATCAATATATTCATTGTGGACCATGATACATGATACATGATCTCCTCTAGTTACCCCCTAGGTGAGAGGGGGGGTAACATTTGGCTCCAACATGGCGACATGTTCTCACCGTAGAGCGCATAAGAACCTCAACATATTTGGTACTCCAAGACCTAAAACCTACATCACTCTAAAATTCCTACTACATTCTAACATAAAACCATTAGCGACAAAATATAGGGGATGTTATCCACCCAGGTTTGAAAAATATAATAGTAATGCGAGAATTTTTTTATTTTTTCATTTTTATCAATATATCATTTTTTTATAACATGTATATGATAAGATATCATGGATGCATGAAATAATCAATAAGTAACATCAAATAAAAGAAAATATCAAATGTAGGAACACAACATGACCTAATACTATCCTACTCTACTCTAAAAGACAACTGAGGAGATAAGTATAATCAAACAACCAATAAAGCCATCCTAGCATCTCATCAAGGTTAAAATTTATATCCTTGTGCTTAATTATGGACCAAAGAAAAGGCACAAAAAAATTATAAGACGGGACCAACACTACATCATCATCAAATATAAAATCTAATTCATGAAGGTAAGAAAGAGAGACAAAATCATGCCAAGACGCATGCCCAAAAGATTTCTATATTAATATTTGAATAGGGATACAATATGATGATGGATCATTCTTGATTTCATGACTCCACAAGGATCAAGATGGAATCATAAGAAATGTAAAGAATTCCTTACCAGTTCCCAAGAGAGAAATGGATGAATAATAAGAGGTAAAGTTACGTCTTAAGAAAAAAATTGCTCCCAACTTAGGGCTTGCTACCCTTCTATATGCAACAGGAAATTCATGCAAGAAAACATAAGTTGAAAATACCTTTCCCCCATAGATAATTCATCACCAAAAACACAATCCCCAACCTGATCATCAATGAAATTCTAAGAAGAAGATAAAGTAAAATACTGCTGGGAATTTGTGCTATGAAACTTTGTTTGTTTTGGGGGAATCGTGGCCTCATAAGAATGTTCACCGAAATCTGAGCATAAAGGTGGCTGATAATCCTCTTCATAGAATAACTCCAAGTGCTCAAAAGAATATGTATCACACCGTCTAGGATATGGTTGGAAGTCATCATGAGAATGTTGTAATGGATCACTCTTAAATGGTTGAAACAAATCTATGAACATATCATCTTCATATTGCGAAAAATATGAATAAAAAATGCACATAGATGTATGTTCTAAAGGCAAAAATTCTACATTCTTGATTCTAGGATCATTATTGATATCATAAATAGGATCTCCATCAAAATGAAAGAAAATCATATCCTATCCATGTCTTCCAATGTGCATAAAATCATTAATACAATCATCATGCTCTTTATTAGATAAAAGTTTTACCATATCCAAGTGTTCCTCCAAAATTTCCTCACTTTCCAAATCATCAAAGGATGCATAATAGGAATCAAAAACTTGGAAAGGAGTACAACTTACCATATTCTCATTTTCATGTGGAGGAGTACTCTCAATAGGACCTTCTTCATGGATTTGGTCTTCGACATGTTGTACTTCATTAAAGTCTCCTTCTTCAATAGATTCATGAGGTAGCTCTTTCTCCACTTCATGTACTTGGTGACTTTCCTCATGAATCTCTTCTTCAATCTAGTTTTCATAATCTTCAATAGGGTCATAAAACAATCCCCCCTATTGGAGGGATACCATAAGATCATGAAGATTATATTCATACCTTTGAGATCTTGAGCCCCAATGCTTGATAAATTATTCAATGAAAACCATGAGAGAAGGTATACTTTTTGGACTAAGAGAGTGCTTCACCTAGTTCTTTTGTCTTGCTTCCAGAGACAGTAAAAACAATCTTATTAGAACATCTTAATGTATCACATTTATCTCTGAAGTGTATTTTTTTTTACAACATGTGTGATGACCAAAGTTAGGTCACCATCAAATTTGGACAATTATCCCTCCAATCCATAGAATAGTTATTTGGGTATCCATTTTTTTTTTTGAATACCAAGAGAGGAATCAATTTCATGAATTTCCCATGGTGCCATAATTCCATCATTTGAGAATGCAATATTATACAAAAATTGAGAATATGATGACACCTAAAAATATATCAATGGAGTCATGAGATGAACTTGCTAGACAAGGCTCATCAAAATGTGTATAAGAAAGATGGCTTCTTCAGTCAATGGAGTTTCCAGGTAAGCTCTCTAAGTAAGGCTTTGAAGTGATCTTACCAAGAGATTTTTGATGCATAGACTTCATATCTTCGAGAAGAATGACTCAATTCTCCCCAACAACAACTACAAAAAGTTATCACAAAATCTAACATTTGTGCAAATCCTTCACAAGGTACTTGAATAGTGTAACATATGGAAGTGTTTTCCACTATCACCTAAGCAAGTACTTCCCTCGTTTTAGTGAAGGATAGAAATCCAACACAAGGGAGGCTTTCCTAGTAACCTCAAAGAATCCTATAGCAAGCTAACACAAGTCTACGACCCCTTATCTTGGTTACTTCACTGACTAGGTTGAGTTTCAAGGAAATTTCAAGGTGAATTAGACACATCAAATTAAATGTGTGTGTGTGTGTGAGGGGGTGTTCTATGACAATCAATGACAATTATCAAGTTGAAAGAGTAAAATAAATGCCTTGAAAAACTAGCTATCAAAAGAAAAAAAAAGGCTGAAAAAAAACTTGAAATATATATGATACACTTCAACATATAACAAGTTTATAACAACAAGAAGAAAATAGTCCCAAGTTAGTAAATAATGCAATGGAAAAGATGCCAAAGGCAAGAACAAATACTAAAAAACCATTAATTGATGAAATTAAATATCATGAAACCATGTTAAATATATGCAAGATGTTAAACCCTAGTGGATAATTAATGCATCAATGAATGATGTTAGAGGTGATTTCAATCAAATAATGCAAGACGTTAGGTTAGGGATGATGATCATGAGGATGCAATGCAAACACCTAAAACTAACACAAGTCGTTGGAAGAGGGAGAGAGCTAAAACTAAGTTTTTAGGTCACTTGCAACAAGAGAAAGACTAGTGTCATCTTAAGTTCTTGGGCATATGGAGTTAATGCAACAACTTCAAGGAGATTAAAAGGAAAATAAAAATCAAGGGTTAAATTCCAAGGGGATGTACAATCACAATCCCTAGATTTATCCTTTAGGAAGAAAATACTAAGCATATGTACAATCAAAATCCCTAGATTTATCCTTTAGGAAGAAAATACTAAGCATATGTACAATCAAAATCCGTATTGTTGTCCTCTATCTTCTATGACTTTTAACAAGAGATCAAGGTGGAAAATAGGTAAACCCTAAAGTAGTACAATCACAAGCCCTAGAATTTAATCAATAAGACAACTTTAGTGGGATGTAAAATCACAATTCCTAAATTTGGCCTTATATGCTTCAACAATCTTATGATGAATGATAACAAGGGAGAGGATGAATAATTGCAATCCTTCTTAGGGTTTCAAACAAAATTATCCAAGGGAAACAAGAAAACATGCAAATTATCAACTATTTGATAGAGTATATTCTACTTAAAACACCATTAATAAATATAAATACTTGGAAACAACACTTACTATACCAAGTCACTATGCATGGAGAAACCCTAAATCATGAATCATCTTGCTTGAACTTTTTGGATAAATCTATGTAAGTAGTTTTGAAACATCCAATGTTTCATGTCCCTAATGATGGGTGGAGTGTCCACTTGAAACATTGGACGTTTCAAAATTGCTTACATAGTTTTATCCAGAAAATTCAAGCAATATGAGTAACTATGGAAACACACATACTCACATGAATCATCCACCAAAATCAAAACACACATACACAAGATCACTCTCCAAGAGGTGTGCATAAGTACTCCATGATGAGAAAAAGAGTAAAAAAAGACTACATAAGTGATTCCCCACAAATGTGAGTTATGATTTGCTAAGGAGGAAAGAACTATCCTTTTACATGAGAAAACCCTAGCACTTTTCCTCTGACAAAGCCCCCAAAATGTAAAATGTCCATGATACATGGTGGATAGGTGTAGGCCGACCCCCAAAATAACCTCCAATACAAAGATAAACTTAAAATACATCAAAACTTCCCCTCAAAAGTGTCATGTGTGAGTGTGAGAGCCTTAAAGGTAGGTGAAATCATCCTCTGTAATGGTAAAGGAGCCTTAAAAGTCCATGTCTCTCCATCAAAGGGTGCAAATCATAGTCAAGGGTCACATCTTCTTGTCTAAAGGTCATGTCTCATCATCATCAATTACCAACTCATCATCAAAGGGTTGACTTTTTTCTAGGTCGACACAACAAGCATTAAATCATGATGTCATCATCACAAGTGCAATGTCCAAGGGATAGGGCATGATTTCATGAGGGAGGAAGGTTCAACAACCTCTCCAAATAGGTGTACAATCATCTCCAAGTGCAAAGTCATCCAATCAAACCATAATATGCTCAAGGGGTGCAATATCCAAATTGTGGGATCCATGTCCTCTTAATGGCACATCAAGTTGTATATGAAAAATCCAAGCTCATCTCTTCAATGTCCAAGGCCCAAGAGGCATGAGGAGGTGCCCCAGGGCATGCGAAATAATCGAAGGATTCAATACTATGTATCAAGCGTGCAATGTCCTTTGTGCAATGAAAAACGTCCTAGGCATCATCATGAAAACATCCTCCAAAGGACAATGTCAAGGGGGATCATGATAAAAAAAGGCCCATACAATCAAGTAAATCAAGAGTTACAAGATACAATAATTGTTAGAATGATAGAAAGTAGGCCACAAATTAATACAAAATCCACGTAAGCAATTAACATTAGGTATCTTCTTCAAAATTCACATTAGCTCAAGACCTTATGAAATTTTCCAAGTTTAGGTATGGGAAGGCCATCACAAGATCCTATTAGGTGCATTAGTACCCAAGTAGAGGAGTAATTCTTGGAAACCCTTCAAAGTGTGAGTATAATTAATTATGTGACATGGGGTTTACTTCATGGTCAGGGAGTCATTGACATGGAAGGTAAGAATTCTCCATCCATTTACATGAGCACCTTTGTAGAGGGAGTGCTTGTTTCTTGGGATGCCCTTTCCTCAATAATATGTGTATTCCAAACCCCTTCTTTCCTTTTGATATTCTTTTATTTATTTTCAAGTCCCCTTTTCAATTTTCGAGCATTCATTATTTTCTTACTGGGATTAAGTCCTTTTAATTGATATGGATTTAGTGCATTAGGACTAGGGGTGATCACCTCATAGCAAGGTGGCATAAATCAAGCTAGCCTTTGGATTTTGACTTGGTCATTTATTATCCCATTATTTTTTCTTTCTTTTATAAAATGCTTTATTTTTGTTTTTTTTATACCAGTTGCATTAGCCTCAACATTCTATCCCTTCTTATCATAGGAGAATGAACCATGAGCCTTTTTGGGGTACATGTAACAACCATTACCAAAATATAGGACAATAAAATGTTACTCTTATCAAGGCCTCCCAGTAGTATCAATGTTCCCAAAGAGTGACAACACTGGACTAGGATACATATGATGACCACCAATGTGAAACAAGGAAAAAATCACAACTTCAAAGGAATCATGATCCATCATCTGAATTCAACCCATGACCCTCACTTAAATTCCTAATGCACTAAATGTGACACTTTATATGAAACGACAACTAGTGTACCTCATCTGTGTTGGACCACCATCATTGGATGAACCATGTTGATCAAGTGCAGGAGCTAAGTTGGATGAGGGAGGATGCATCTAAGGCACTACTATCAGTGGAGAATGTTGATGCTCATCTCTGGGATCACTATATTCATTGTGGACCATGATACATGATCTCCTCTAGTTACCCCCTATGAGATAGGGGGGTAACACAACTCAATGCCTATCTTTTCATTCCACATAAAATTTGACATTTACAAAGTCAAGAAAGCAATAACACTTTTGTCTAGTTTTTTAATATCATATCATAATAATCGATTTGAGTTATAGGATCGAATTCTTATGTCAATAAGATGGGGTTTCTCAAAATCTCTCATCCAAAGCCATTTTGATAAATTAGGTTTTTGCCAAAGCCCAAAAGTCATATAACATTACTTGCTTAACAAACCAACATGATTTCTAGTTTTGCTTCATCAAATTCAGGAACCAATACATTCAATAAACATGCTGCAGGGATTGACACAAAGTCAATAACAAATTTTAAGTTCATTCAAGTTTTCGTCATGCTTTACTCGCTTGCAAAAACAAGGTTTTGTAATCAATATAACACTCAATATATATTGTATTAGTCTCATCTAGTAATAAAAAAAGGCTTGCAATTCCCTTAATGTTCCTTCAAACACCAATAGAACTCAACTACATGACTACCAATACTTAGTTTATAACACCAAGGAGGACATTACCATAGCTCTCATGCCATACTTTTTAAAGTTACAAGAATTATATTACTTCAAGCTCAAAATATCATCTCATAAACAATTTTGGTTGGTCATATGGTCAAAAATTACAATCACTGAATGCCAAAGAAGAAATTCCATCCAGGGAAATTTTCCCATTCGCTTTGGCAACAAAACACAATCAAATAAACTTATAGATCATTCAAGAAACAAGAAAATTAATCATGTAAGGATTGAGGAAGACAATGGAGGTTTTGTGATCTCATTTATATCCATTTCTTTTGTCATGAAAGACTTTTCTATTCACACATGATTCAAACCTCAAGGAATAATACAAGAAGTTATGAAACGATAAAAAATACTTTCCCTTGAGAGAAGACTACTTAATCTTACCACCATGGGGCTGTCTCAAGCTTACAAGCTGGAAAACTAATTTTCCCTTGAGAGAAGACTACTTAATATTACCATCACGGGGCTCTCTCAATCTTACAAGATGCAAAATCAATCACTTTCTTAGGATGCACACAACAACCAAATCTATTTTTTTTCTCCAACAAAATGATTCTCTCAAGCGATGTAGGATAGAAAGAGAACTTGGGTAATGCATCCTTTTCAATTCACACATAATTAAATCCTCAAGGCAAAATACAAGAAGTTACAAAAGCATTACCACTCTTCAGAAAAGTCTACCTTACCATCAAAAAGCTCTCTCACAAGTTTACAAATTGCAAATTCAATCACTTTCTTAGAATGTACACAACACTCATATCTGATTTTTTTCTTCATCCAACTATATTGGATAGCAAGAGAACCTATGTAAGCTACAAAAATACCCAAAATAATGGATTCACATTCTATGCTATGCTTTCTTTTGCAAAACAAAATAAATTCAATTCAAAATATAATTAATCACAAAAGTGCTATGATAAGCCACAACAATACCCAAAATAATGGTTTAACATTCTATGCTTTCTTTTCCAAAACAAAACAATTCAATTTAAAATATAATTAATAACAAAAGCAGCTAGATAATCTACACCAAAAAATAAAATAATGGTGCATTCTATGCTTTCTTTTCCAAAACAAAACAAATTGAATCAAAATATATTAACAAAATCATTGGTATAAGCTACAATCATCCCATCTTTCACTCATGTGTATCGAGAGTTTAATCAAGAGTGGACGAGTATTGAAGGACACACATTGGTTGTTGGTCCTCTTTCAATAGAGGAGATTGTGTTCAATGTCTCTACTATCATAGTTTCTTCTTTTTAAATATTCATTTACAATTTAGTTCATAGCTATCTATAGAAAGGTTTACACAACAAACTATCATAGTTTCTTCTTTTTAAATATTCATTTACAATTTAGTTTATAGCTATCTATAGAAAGGTTTACACAACAAACATGGTTTAGTTTTTTGGTCATAAGCTATCTATCTTAAACTTTTTTTGATACCCCTATATAGGAGTTGGATTATATAATTGAGACGCTTTTTCTAACTGATATGGAGACATACGTTGTGAGTTTTGATGATTGGCTACAAAGCCTTTT
>SNQJ01S0033089.1:55762-66648 GCA_010110895.2 Picea sitchensis | reverse complement strand
CAAATAAACCATCAAACTCACAACAAGAACAAGCTGATAAAGGAGTTCACCCCCCTCCGGGCTACATCTCCTTGAGCCTCCATAATGGACTTGGCTCTCTGGGATTAATTAGTCAAAAGTTATTTTACAAGATGCTTCTCAACTCCAATGGAAAAATAGACTGTACCATTGAGATCATAACACATAAAAACCCAAAAAATGACTAATAGAACTCTGAAAACGGATCATGGCTCATCTGGGCATGACCTCTTCTACATGTGGCCATAAGCTTCTTTGAGATTCTCTTTGGCAAAAACACCTGTAAAAGTCCTCAACAGCCTCTGAAACCTTTCCCAATGTGTTCAGAGCATAACAATTATCCAAAAATGATTATTCAATCACAGAAAACAAACATAGGCTCACCAAACCATGTCCTCCATCAAAGAGGGCTTCAAGCTCCCTGGAGCTTGCTGAAACTTCAATTGTGAAAAAATTGCAGAAGAAGTCTTCAAATGGATATGAAAATAGCACCAATGGATCCATGACGTCCAAAAACCCCTAGCTGGGCTTTTACGGCACCTCAATCGACCAAACGATGAAAAAGTTAGGCCTCCTCCATTTTCCTCCTTCCACTTTGCTGGAACTGGTTCTACAAAACGCACCTCTGTGTGCATGAACCAAGAACACACTCCAAAATGCGCGTTAAAACCTAGCCCCGTGCATAACTGAAAACAGGTCCAAACTGTAGGACGGTTAAGGCGCCTCCAGCCCCCAACCGCCTAGCTCTTGGGCACATGGTCCATGTGACTGCGCTCTAAGGCAAAAAGAGCTAACGGTTTTAAAACCGTGCCAACTCCCGTTCCGGTTCACGGGAATATGGTTAATAATGAAACCCATTGGCTATACCAAACCCCGCGCCCAACGGTTGCAACCATATAATCTACGCGCATATATATAACGGTCGGGCTAATGTTTCAAACCCCCGCGCATTACACAATGGTATAACGATACAATATATATGGCATAATACTATGCAAAAACTTTGGTTATATACCCACCACTCGTCGACTCTATGGTATGGTCACATAGCATTTCAAACAACCACGGGCCGGTGCTAAGCCCCGGCCCGACCCCCGTCCATCCAATACAAAAAGCAAAGTTAAATACATTAACCCCCGCATATATTACAAGAACTAATGCGTGGTCTATCGGTCAGGTGGACTTTGTTAAACCGTAGCGCGGTGGAGAGGTCACCAGTTCGAATTCGGTCGACCAAACAAATTTTTAAACAACAAACCAATAAACCATAAGCCAATAAATGGGTGCCACGTGGCAGCCCATGATTGGGCCACGTGGTACCTTACCATTCGTAAAAAATGATGCCACGTGTCAAACACCGATTGGTCCACGTCAACTTGCCACTTTTCAACCGCCATACAGATCTGTCACCTGCCACATCATCGTACGGTCGCCACGTCAAATGCTGACGTCATCCGTGCCATGTGTCACCCTTCCAGTGGTGACACTTGTCACCTTCGGATTGGCCCAACTGTGTGCCCAAAAAGTCCAAAATTGCATGCCATGTGTCACTCCCTGGAGACGCCACGTGTCCTGTACGGACCTGCCACGTGTCCTGTATGGACCTTCCACGTGTCCTGTACGGACTGTACGGACAGGTACAGTTAGCATTAAATTTTTTTTTGCCTGTTTGGCTCGGCGAACAGATCACGATATCTTCTCCATACAGACTTCGTTTGAGAAAGTAAATATACCACTAGAATCAGGAAGACGAGACAGACACAATGGCACCGTTTTCGTCGCATTCCGAGCACTTTGAAAATTGAGCAAAATTTTGCCCCTTGTTCCAGATTTTGATCAAGAAGTCAATATGAAACCCATACGGTATGAAGGCCCGCTTATTGTATTTTACTAAATTTGCATTGTATCTTTGTAGGATGGTCTGATAACATATCTCCCCTAACATTAGTCGGTCGAGAACATAAATGGGAAACAAGTGAGGTGCCCCTGTAGCGCCGAAAACCCTGATGTAGGTTTCTTGCTCATCTAAACACCAGTGACCAACTTTGGCTATAACCTTCTTTGCTTCATCTGACAACCTAGGGCATTCTTTTTTGAATAGAAAAAATAAATGCATGCAATAAACTGATCGAAGATAACAACATAGGAATTTTTGTACCTGTTTTCCCATAAGATGCTGAAATATACATGGATTGGGAGCTCTAAAGAGTGCCAATTTAGGTTCATCCCAGAGAAAGCGTTTCTGGCATAGATGATGTCTAGAAAATATGAATCCATGTAGAAGGTGGGAGTATCTCATTCCTTTGGCACCTGAGCTTGCCTTATGCAGGTGCTCAGCTGTTTGGAGATAATGCCATCCCAATTGAAGCCCGTGCCTAAAATGGCGACTGTGAAAGCTAGAGGCATCCAAGCCTTTGAGAACTGGGAGAAATCTTTCTCCCCATGCAACCTACAGAGTAGGGCCATGAGATATATGTATGGTTCTTTGAGATTGACCGTCGGGTACCAGCCGATAGTCCGGTTCATGAATTTTTTGTCTTCTCTCCACCATGATGCCATGATTTTGCTGGTATCGTGCGATGCATAGAATCTCAGAATGAAATCAGTGCTCAAATTTAGCTCAGACTCCTTGAGCTTGTAGTAACTCTGAACCTCTAATGGCAGGAAAACCCCGACGCATTCGCCATTATCATCGTTAATCAAACATTTTTTTGCATCAGCATGGTCAATCAGCCACTTCAGGACCTCAATGCAAGGAAATACCAGAGACCAGGTTGCCACCATGTGCAGATAAGCCCTGTGAATTATTGGGAGGACCTCGTCATCGATCTTCCTTGTATCAGGTTCGCTGTGCGGGGTATATTCGAGGGGTTCTTCTTTCTTGATTTTCTTGAACACTTCTTTCCAACGAGGAAAAGTTGTCTTGGCTCCAATACTTGCCTCTATGTCTTCGAAAGATGGGGGCTGGACAAAGGGCTCCTTGGTGATCATATTAATGACAAACATCGGCTTGGAAGCAAACTCTAATTGTCTTACAACTACTGGGGAGGAGCCTTCTCCTACTTCCGATTCTTGCAGTTTTGGAGCTCTAGATGATTTTCTGGTGGAAAGCTTCTTTGGAGGCATTGTCCCCTGTAATTAAAAATTCTCTTTAAAGATGCATATAGAGTATCATTGGGTGAGGATATATAAAATGGAACGTAAGAAAACCATTAGCATATACATACCTATAACGCTTACTAAGATAATTGTTTAATACTCACTGAACTTTGGGCGTTTCCTCTGGACTGTTAGCTTCGGTCTTCTGTTTGTTCTGAATTTCTTGCTGCATAGAATAGGATCATACATAATGACTCGAACATGATATAACTAGAGAGGTACTACCAATCATATCAATTAGTTAATACGAGTAATGAGTGCAGAATCAAAATAAACTACTATTGGATTTCTGTAGATAAATCTTAGCTGGTCGACGACGAAGGCATGGAGGAAGATGCATTGTATCAGTGGGTTTAATAGTTCCTTTTGATTCGTGCATGAATTAGTAACTAATGCACGATCTATGAATTAACTACTAGCTTTGAATGTGGCGTATCTAACACATTTAGGGGTTAAACGTCTCATCACGTCACATCACTCTGGTGTATAAATTGAGGATCGACTACTATATGAGTGTATACTTATATTGATATCCTCTTGATAAAAATTTTGACGCTGATGATATCGGGGTTGGTGATTAGGTAAATTTCAGGTACACATCTTGTCGATGGGTCCTCATCTTCATGAGCCTTCATCATCGAAAATGTTTCGGGCGTCGGTGGTCTGTGGTGTTACTCTTCTTTATGCGCGACGCTTACTGCTACACCTTTCTGCCGAAGCCGATAGAACAGTCTTTGGCAAGATCCTTACCGAATATTATTCATAGAAAAGAAACACTTTCATCGGCCAACACCGATGAAGGTAGACATTCGACTATTTTGACTTCTTAGACGATTTTTCGTCATGTTTAACTTTTACCGATGCCGAACTTCTGAAGTGAGTTGGGGAAAACTCTGGGTCGCTGATTCCTGGAGTAGTTGTTAGGTCTTTTTTAGAGTTAAGATGATGCTTTGTTGTATGTTCAAGTAAAATTTAATCAATTGAAACATGAAACATATAAGATAAGAGAAAGTATCAGTTTCATACCAAGGTGAAAACAGTCAAATGGAAAAGATCGGGTGGTACCCAAAAAGGAAATGGTCACAAACCTTTTAGGGTGTGTTGAGTGCTCAACAAATGGCGATTCACTGGGAAAATTCAGAATATCTGCTTTCTACTTCGTTTCCCTTACCGAACCACAAAGTAGATATCTCTAGTACTTCTTTTATCCGTATTAGCTGATTTTATTATATATATATATATATATATATATATATATATTATTATTTTTTATTGAAACTATTGTTTTAGGGCTTGGTCGTTTACTGGGAGGGCATCAGGTTCCCCTCTCAGATTCTGCAACTGGTAAGTGCCCGCCCCGATCTTCTCAGCCACCTGAAAAGGTCTAAGCCACNCCTACTTCAAAATTCTTCTCTTTAGATTTATGCTTATCGAACCATCTTTTCGCTATCTGTTGGTGCCCTAATAATTTTGACTTAGCCTTTTCCCTCTCTTCTTCCGGCATGAGCAGAGTGTTGATTCTTTGTTGCATGGCTGATGATGGTTCCTCATTGGAATCTTGGGCCAATTGAATCGATGGAAGATAGAGCCCGTTTGGGAGGATGGATTCTTGTCCGTAGACCAAGAAGTATGGGGAATTCCCTACAAATTCTTTGGGTGTGACCTTATCGGCCCATAGGGCATTATGACGTTGGCTATGCCAATTTATTTGGTTATTTGTAACTGTCTTCTTTAGTATCCTTACCAGGTTCTTATTAGTTGATTCCGCCACACCGTTTCCATGAGGGTAGTAATTCGTAGAGTACTTGATTATGATTCCTTTGTTCGGAGAAAACTCTGTTAATAGGGTAGAAGAGAATTAAGCTGCATTATCAAAGACCAGAACATAGGGGACACCAAACCTTGTGATCAACTGTTGTTCTATAAATTGGATTACTACCTTCTCATTCACATGAGTTAGAGGAATGGCCTCAACCCATTTTGTGAAATAGTCGGTGGCATTAAGAATATACTTATGGAGTTTTGCAGAGCTAGGCATAATTTCTCCTATGATATCCAACCCCCATTGCTCAAAAGGCCTAGAGATAGTCACAGGCTGAAGTGGGACTGCTGCCTTTTTATCCTTTCCAGCACTTATTTTACAAGTCTTACAGTTCCTAGCGTAAGTATGAGCATATTTAAACAAGGTGGGCCAGTAATAGCTGACTCTCAAAATCTTATGAGCGGTGGTGTTTCCTGCAAAATGTCCTCCGGCGGGGTCATCATGGAGTTCCTTTAGTACTTTTTTATCATTTTCTCATTCGAGACATCTCAATAGTAACCCATCATAGTTGATCTGGAAGAGCACCGAATTTACAAGGTGATATTGTGTAGATTTTAACCTCAGGGCTCTCCTTTCCCTAGGGTTGAGGTTCTCGGGACATGTCCCGTGGTGTAGAAGACAAGTCAAATCCTTGTACCAGGAGCCTTGTCCTAGGGAGATGTATGCTACCTCACCACACCATAGTGCTATTTCATTTTCCCACCCGGAATATTCAATTGCTCGATCCTAGGCTTCGACCGTGAGCTTGCACAAACCTTGTCCCTTTACCAGTTTGGCAGGTTTTATATCTAGATCAAATTCCTGGACTATTGCCATCCAATTCCCTCTTCTTTCTCCCATCTCTTGTTGGGTAAACAGGGATCAGACTGCAGGGTGTGGCACAATCACCTTAGTGTGATTCTTGAGGATGTAAGACCTGAAATGCTTTACTGCCTTATAGACCGCGTAGGCCTGCTTGTCTACGACAGGGTAATTGAGCTCAGCTCCTTGAATATTGGTACTCATAAATGACATTGGGGCTTCGTTGTTGTCCTCATCCTTCTGGGTCAAAACCGTAGCTAGCGATTGGTCGGAGGCGAAAGTATAAAGGAAAAATTCTCTATTGAAATCGGGGCTTCGTAACACTGGGGATCAGGATATGGAATCTTTGATATTGTTGGAAGCGTATTTTCGCTCATCATCCCACTTAAATTCGATATCCTTGAGAATCATCTTTTGTAAGGGTTTAATGATTTCGGAAAAATCAATCACAAAATTGATTTGCCCGAAAAAGGACTCCATAGCTTTCTTTTTATGGGGTAGAGGGAGTTGAGCTATGGCCTTAATCCTTTCTGGGTCTATGCGAATCCCTGCTCGAGATATAATATGACCTAACAAATTACCTTCCTCGACACTGAAGATAGTTTTCTTAGGGTTCAGTGATATACCGTATTTCCTGTATCTCTCAAAAATCCGAGTTAAGTGTTGGATGTGCTCTTATCTATTCTTTGAATACATTGTTACGTCATCTAAATACACTACCACACACTTATTAATAAGTCCTCAAAAATCCATGTCCATGTCTCTTTGGAAGGTTGATCCTGCGTTGATTAACGTGAAAGGCATGCGTTTATAAGAAAAGGTTCCCCATTTGGTTTGAAAGGTGGTTTTTAAACGATCTTCCTCTGAAACCAATACTTGGTTGTAGCCTGAGAAACCGTCTAATAGAGAGAAATCTCCGAGCCCGACATGGTCTGCAGGAGTTGTTCCATCAGTGGGATCAAATAATTGTCCTTTTTGGAAGCTATGTTGAGGTTTCGAAAATCTATGCATAGTCAGATTTCTCCCGACTTTTTCCTCATTGGAACAAGATTTTCCACCTAGGCGGAATGCCTAACCTGAAAAATTATCTTCGCATCTAGAATCTTCCTTAATTCCTGATACATGAGAGGCTCCAAGGATGGGTGATACTTTCAGAGATTTTGGTGGAAAGGTTTCATTTTGGGTTTTAACGGGATGGTGTGTTGAATAATGCGGGTATCATATGTTTTCAAATCCTTATAGGACCATGTGAAAACATCTTGGTATTGTCTGAATAATTTGAGGTAGGCTTTCCTCTCTTCCTTAGATATAGTTTTTCCAAGATTAACATTCTTTGGGTTCTCCGGAGTGTTAGAATATGAAATATTGTACTTGTTTTACCATTGAAAATACCCTTGTCACCCAACCATAGGCTGAAGCCATCCTCCGAGCACCTTAACCTTGATAGAGAATCATTCCGGAAGCAAACCCTAGGCTAGATATCCAAACAAAGGGTAGCACACCTTTCCCCAAGGATAGTGCATCAACAAGAGTTGATCAGATAGTCCAAACCCTAACCAAGATATAGTCCAAGCCAAACATGATCTGCTAGCTGCGCACAAGACTGGGCACTGCAGTGCGCACAAGTTGCTGCTCTGCAATTCTGAGACTGCCTGCCAGAATGAGAACTGACCTCCTATATTTATACTAATTCTGGATAACTGCCTGGGCCAACTTCTCATTCTGGGTATCTGTCTATTTAGTATATTATTATTTCTTCTCACTAACGTCTTCTCTTGGAAGATAATAACCTAATATAAATTATCTTTTTGAGCAGACAAGTCTTCTAGGGTTATTAGCCAAATCATTAGGGTTTCTTCTTGCTTCCCGGAGTATTCTATTCTCGTTAGGTTTACACGTGGAGGTAAATACCTCCCACAACTACCATAATATCAACACTCCCTCCTATATATGGAGGTATTACAGGTAATGGTATTGAGCACAAAACATGCCATTCACCCGGTAGCATCACCATAGCCCTCTACACTATCATCATCACCATCAGTGTCATCAGCTGCATCATCTCTTGAAAACATACTCCATCTGATTAATTAGACATGATGCTGGATAAGTCACTCACACCATAGAGTGATACAAGAGCCGTTCTTAAGTCCTAGAAGAGTAAATGTTCTGAACCATTTTCCGTCTGGGAAATCTCTGTCCTTTAATCATTCATCTGGCTGATAATCATTTACCAAACTGCTGATAGTCTTCAAGGTAATCAGAACAAATAGAACACAAATGTGTCTATCCATAGTAGTGCATAACTACAATCTTGTGGTACACTACCACACCAAGTAGCAAACAAGTACTTGATCAGTAACATATAGTCACGAATAGTGGAACACATCTACCATAGTAGTATACATCTACTATCATACAGTCTTCATAACAATCATATAATATCAACCTACACAGAAAAAATGTTATGATATAAACTGAATCATCTGGGCCAATCTTTCACTCACATCTGTGAGATCTGAAGGAATATCTGCCCTTAAAGTAGAACATCAACGATGGGTTATCTGCCTTATTCTTCTCAAATAAGGAAGAATGATTGTTCTGATTTCTGAACCTGGACCATTCCTCACCCTAGGCCATTCCTCCAACACTAAAAAAAGTGTAACCTGGAGAGAATGAATCTACCCTAAGGAATGCCTGTCCCTGATTGTTGATCCTGGACCATTCCCCACCCTGGGCCATTCCTCCGGCACTAAACAAAGTGCAACTTGGAGAGAATGAATACACCCTAAGGAATGAATGTCCAGACCATTTCCTCTGTTAACCACAAGAGGAAAATACTGTCTTGTACCAACCTCAAAAACGAACCATTCCTCATGTTAACCACAATGAGAAACCGTTGTCCGGCGAGGTGGGCCAGTCTTCTTGAGTAACCCTCAAGAAGAGAGACTGGCTTAGACCACTCCCCATGTTAACCATAATGGGAAGTCACTATCTATGGTACATCAACAATCTGGACCATTTCCCATGTTAACCACAATGATAAATCGNCGAACAGGAAAGAATCTGCTCATCCTGGACCATTCTTCGAACTGAAAAATGACTGTCCATCAATCAATAATATATCAGTGCTCCCTCCCAAACTGGGAGTCATCTCTTCCTTTTTCAATAAGGAAGTCATCTCCACAATCTCCAACTTGAGTACACAAACTATTTCATCTTGGATAGAAGCTTTACCAACATGTCTGTGTATCTACTCATATGTGGAGATATGTATTGGAGAACCACTTTCTATTTTCTGGACTTCATCATGGATAATGTAATGCTTGATTTCAAATGTACTTTGGTCTGGAAAACTAGTTTTCTTTGAAGGCTTCATGTATCTCTAACCAATAGAGTATATCACTGTTGGAAAACTGAAACATATCCATGTGGCACTTCTTTTGTCATAATGAGATATGATCTACTGAGTAATCATCTTGATACAATATCTCTGTTATAGAAAATCTTCACCACGCTTCTGCTGTGCACTAGAGGTTCTCCACCAAGTTGTCTTCTTCTATCTACATACAAGGGTCTCTTTATGGTATGCCTAAAAGTCTTGAGGTTGCTCTTCATACACTCTTTATTCAATTTCTCTAGAGAACATTCTTTGCATTCATCTGATGTAGAACTCCAACTCATGGATGTTGCAGATGATATGATGACTCATGTAGGGATATGTCTGGTTTACTGGAACAAGTAATCATCATAGTCTTCTCCCTCCATATGGGAGAACCTCTAGTTCTAGACCTCACAATGCTTTCATTCATAAGTCTTCCATACATTGTTCTTCATCACGACTTTTAGTTCCTCTGCTTGATTGCTATTATTGAGTTCATATCAGGCTGTCAATCTTGTGATTCTTGATACAATGGCTGGTTGTTCTGGCTTCTCTTTCTTTCTTTGAGTCTTCATGTTCTTCCTTGTGTTTATCTCTTGGGTCCATGGAGTAGATTCTATTCCCTAAATATTCTAGTTATTTCTTTCATCACAAGATAACAAATGTGGATGGACAACCATGGATACTTTAAAATGATTCTCTTTGAAGAAGACTTCTTCTAAGGTTGGACTGAACACGTACTGCCTGCTATCATGGATATATATATTTTATCATCTTCAATGGATCATAGGATTAGCTCCCTCCTAATCCTTTCTTCATGTATGAATACATGCTCTTCTTTATGGTGATATATAATCAGCTCCCTCCATCTAGGAGAGTGCATGCTTCCATCTGCATCCTCATTCCCTTCTACAAGGTGTTATAGGTCTTTCTCCAATTTCCTCTTGATTGCTGACTTCTTTATGTCTTTGCTTCTTCTAAGTCTCTTCATGATGGATTCAACTTATATTGCAATAGATTTCACATGATTTGTTTGACATATTTCATCATGTGTATTATCTAATGATATCCATCCTTACCTTGTTTTTCTTCCATAGGTATAGTTCTTCTTGAAACACATTATCTTCCAAGAGATAGATATACAAGATATGTACAGAGACGATGCAAACAAGATATGTACAAGAAATAATAAGAGTATTGTTACCTTTAGAAGAAGAAGTCTCTTTCATCCTGCTTAGTCTTCTTTGTAGGTTCATTTTCTTTGACAATTGATGCTTCATGTTTCTCCTTCCTTTTCTTTAGCTCAAGACAATGATTCTTGTAGTGACCATACTTTCGACAGTTGAAGCATTGTATTTCTGAAATATCTATCTCTTGATTTGTCTTCTTCTTTGAACCAAACTTCCTTTTGTTCCCGAAGTTCTTGAATCTTTCCATGAAGGCTTTATCATCATACTTATTTTTGGTTTTCTCTTTTGCACCGATCCTTGATTCTTCTTGAGCACAAGTCCAAAGTTCTTCAAATGTCGGATACTCCTTTCTTGTGTTCATGCTTGTGGCAAATACATCCCACGTCTTGGGAAGACCATTGAGTACTATGTTTACCAACTCCTTCTCTGAGATGATCTCTTCAATAGCTTGTAGTTGATCTCTTAACTGAGATATTCTCACAAAGTATGATGTTATGCTGTTGTCATCATTCAT
>SNQJ01S0033089.1:38740-53005 GCA_010110895.2 Picea sitchensis | reverse complement strand
AAATGAGATTATTGGAGGGTATATCATATGGTATGTGGATTTTCAAATACATATGGTTAAGCATTTGATGGTAAACTCATGACATGGCCAGCTCAATCACATTCTGAGATAACATTTGATGGATTTCCAAGATTGGAGGATTGGTATTCAAACATTGATAAGGTATTTACAACCAGTAGTAAAAGATATCATGTACTAATCATTTTGCAGCAAGCTCATGACCAGATTCAAGGTTTGCAGATTTTTTTCCCATTAAAAATGTTGCCTTAAAGTACAAACAAAACTTATTGAGGGAATTTGATGGTGATTGTGTTGTTTACATAAGCAAGGGGTACATAGAGATGATTGTCTTCTTATGCATTAGTTTTCTACAGAGGATCTCTTTTGAGATTGTGTTTAAGTTTGATTTCATAATGCAGCATGAGGACATGCTATACAATCAGTGTGGGGTGGTTACTATGCATGATGGTGGTTACTATGCATGATGGTTTGTTCTCTCATTTGCCATTCATATTTATTTTTCTCATATGTGTTATTTTTCTACAAAAAAGTGCAGAAATTGATTTGGGCATATCTTCCAAATGACGAACTGGGTTGTCATGATTTTTGGTATGATGAAGCATGGGATTAGTCTAAATATGCCTACAAAACCCACTTTGTACTTTGTAAAAAATGTGGTGTTGTCAAAACTGTTTCAGGATAGTTTCAATGACGAGGAATTTCAACAACAGGATACCTTGGGATTTGTGTATTGGATTGTTATGATTTTTGGCAAGAATGTGCATTAAATTGTGACATATAAAACTATAAAAATACCTTCTTCACATGAGTTGTGATTTGCATGAAAATCCATTGTATCAACAACATTCAAATGATTCCTTAACAGCTTGGTTAATGCAATGTATTGAGTTGCATGAGGACATGCAACAATTTCAGTTTGGGGAAGATGTTGACTCACATATTTGTCCATATTCTCATCATCTATAGACATCCATTCCATCCCTTCTTCATCCTATTATTGTTCATTTATCATTCCATTTGCCATACATTTTCTACAACTGCTCATAAAATGACATATTATTCATGTTATGCTTTAGTGGTTAATAATCCTTATTCTTCCTTCATTTTTAATGAATTAAAAACTATTATGCATGATTTTTATGATGATGGTTGGATGAGTGATTTTATGTAGCAATAGTTGCAACAGTCAAGATTCCAACCTCCAAATGACAGATGTGAGTTCCAACTCGTGGTTAACCGTTTTCAGTGAAAAACGTGGCAGATAAGGAGAGACAAATTTGCGTGGAATATTGTGAGCAGATGAGGATGAATCTCAAAAATCAGAGACATGGGTTTTTTTCAAAATGGTCCCAATTGAGTTCTTTGAGGGTCATTTTCCAATTGGAGCTATGGTTTGAGAGAAATTGCTGCTTCTTTAAAAGGGTATTTTCTAGGTTTACAGTTGCAGCCGGTTCTCTAAACTTAGCAACTTGTTTGAGCAACCCAGGGATTTGGGGATTTGATTTGTATAAATAAGACCTCTTCAATCAGGAGAGAGTTAGTCATGAAATTATATAGAATTTATTTGTAAGAAAGATCTGAACTTATGTAATTTCTGAGTTTTCTTCAATAATACAAAGGAGCTGATGGATCTGCAATTATGTGCAACTTTCTCTTAATCTTGTAAGTCTTTTGGCCACACATGCTAGGTGAGGCAGGCCCCCCTCAATATGGTATGTGTTGGTCTTATTCATTTACTTGTATTTTTCTTTTCATTGTCTCAATTTATCTTGGTTTATGATTAGTTGATCATTGCTTACAATTGTGTGTTGTTTATTAGATTGTTGTTACAGTAAGATTCAATTCATGTTGCTGTTACTTCATTTTGTTAATACTCCTTTAATTTATGTAAGAGTGTGGTAGTGATTTTATTTCAGTTGAGTGTATTTTCAAGAAAGAGGGGATTTGATTGATTTTAAGTTGTGTTTTATTTTATTAAATAGATAATAGTGTTAGTTGGAATTTGCTGCTTGCATATATTGTGCACGGTAACTATGAAATAAAAGACTTCCTCGGGTTGAAAAATTAAATAGTTGGGCAAATACTACAATGCAATTAATTCAACATTAGTTCTGCCCAATGTAACGACTATTGTTCCTTTGAGTGTAGTTGATGTTCATTTGAAAGGAACAACTATCGTTCCTTTCGCGCGACTGATGTTCTTTTGAGTGTAGTTGTTGTTCATTTGAAAGGAACAACTGTTGTTCCTTTCGTGTGACTATTGTTCCTTTGAGTATCGTTTCTATTCATTTGAACATAGAAACTACCGTTCCCTTTACGATTGTTGTTCCTTTATAGGTGTTTCATCTCTGGAGGTTGGATATTGAAAATGGAAGGTAAGAACCTACGTAGGCAACAAGTAAAATGTTTGTGTCAGCGCCTACCTTTGGCTGATGCATAGATGTTGTTTTTAGGACATATTTAGAGCCCAACACATTAGAATAAGCCCCATAATCTACCAAACAATTGTGAAGGTTCCTATTGAAGATTTCAAACGTTAAAATAAAAGGCGGTACAAAAGGCCTCTCCTTCCTACCTTCCGAGTAGGTATTTACGGTTGTCTTGCTTACCGGATCGGTTGGGGATAGATTCTTCTGCTGACCATTGCTGACTGTCGGGTCTTCTACAGAGCTCAAAGCTTGCAGCAGAAAGTCTTTCTGCTGAGGAATCCTACATATATCCATAACTGACACATTAGCCTTTACCTTCTTCAAATCTTCGACTACGTTGTAATCTAGTTTGGGGGATTCCCGGGTATGGATGCTTATAGGATTTTTACCGGGTGCGAAAGGTATTTTCGGGCGATCGAGAGTTAACTTACTTTGCGAGGCCAGGGTGGTGTCAGTATATTTTGAGCCAGGTTGACCCTTACTACGTGTCTGTGTTACCAAAACTTCTTTGGGTTGTTCTCGAGGCTCAAAGGTTCATCCGAAGGCACGATCATGTCAAGATCCCATATTAGCATGGCCATGTCTCGCGGTGGGTCAACCTCTTCCTGATCGACAATATTCATGGCTGAAATGCTTGACTTTTTGGTCAGGGAGACTTCATCTAGAAAATGATTGGCCATTAAATTCATGACGTGGACCCATTGGGGGCATTCTCTTTCAGAGTGGTTCTCCTGGTGATAAGTATAGAAATAATCAGACACAACATTCCCTAGGTCAATGTTTAAGTTGGCTGGGGGAGGTTCAATTGCTTTAAAATGCTGGTTTCTTTTAAAGAAAGTCTTATAGGGATTTTGGCTTTGGTTTCCCTCCCTTGCGCTTCTCTTCATGTCTATGATTGCATTGGATAATTTATTAACCATGCGTTGTAGGTCTTCTATATCTCCATTACCCTTGTCGGGAGTTTGTTCGCCCGATTTCCCCAACTGTCTGGTTAAAAGGAGTCCTCTCCTAGGAGGGGGATGGGTTTCTCTTTTCATCAAGGAGGCCTAGCCTTCTTTACATCCTTTCATATGGAATTCTATTGTCTTTTCCTCTTCAAAATTCTCTGCCAGAATTTGCTTAGCGACCCTTTTTACGAACATATAAATGGAAGCTGGAAGCGCGTTGGCATAAACCTCGATTTGAAACTCTTGAGTTGGTTTCACCGCAGGCTAGAATTTGTTTAAGATGGTTGTGAATCTTTGACTCTTTCTTTCGGGCTCATGGTGTTTACAAACAAATCATCCATCAGGGCTCCCGTGGTAGTTTCCTCCCAAAAGTTTTCTAAAAAGTCCTTCTGGAACTTGGTCCAGCTGGTTATGGATCCTACCGACATATTAAAATACGATGTGGAAGGCAAGTTCTGAAATGTGTAGGGAAAGAGCCTATAGACTACGTCTTCATATTAAACATTCATAAGCCTTATCGCGAGTATGAACTTCTTGATATGATCTTCAGGTAAACCTGAAGTTTCAGGATCGTACTTGGGGAGAAACTTTTCCGGGTGATGGGGAATATTATGTACTCGTCCCGCGATGGCCACAATGTCTCTGGCCAACCAAGGTTGGTTGTCTTAAAGTGGGATTTCCCTTTCCTCCTCATGATCATTATTACCTTTCATATCTTCGGAATCCGAGTTGAGGTCCTCTTCTTCCGAACAATCGTTTGGCTTGGAGATGTTGCCGACTGGCGTTTTGGGTATTAGATCAAGAGGTTCTTGGATTTAGGTGATCACAAAATCTATTAAGTCTTCTATGGAGTGTACGAAAACTTCGTCAAGAGTGCTAACCACTGGTTTGCTTTGTTGTTTTCTTCGAGGGAGGATGAGAGTTAAGGACAACGTGTCGATTTGACGGGCGTAGGCTATAGTGATTCTCCGTAATTGATTCACTTCCTTGTGAGGAAGGGCGTAAGGTATTTTAGGGTGAAAAGGTTTTTCCTCAGGCTGGGGTGAGTTACCCGCTTCGGGGGTATTCAATAAGTGTGGGCTATCTATTGAATGACTAGCCATGCATGTGGACCATTATGAATATGTAAGTTGTTAGAAATACTATATAAATTATATACTCAACCATTCATTCTCAGGCCCTCCTTTTAGCACCAATTCTGTTGATGGGACCTAAATCCCTTTGACTCAACAGTACGAACCAATCCTGCCACCGAGGCCCAATTAGACTCTGCAGCATTTAAAATGGAATGGTTCTCCAGATCTTGCGATCCAACTGATTTATTGATGGGCTTTGTGTTTCTTTGTGAAGGCTCTTCCTTCAGTTGGGACTCTTTCCTTCTGTATTTTCTCTTGGGTGGGGCTGGTATGAGAGACGCAAGCCAATATAAACCAACTTGACTAGTAATGGGATTGAGTTTTAACTACTGGGAAGAGGCTAAGCTTGGGACAACCCGATGCTCAAACATGCAGACAATGATTCTATGCCAAAGGGCCTAGTACTAATACATTAACCAAATGAGCATCCAATTACTGTTTGAGAAACTAACTATCATAAAGAAAGCACATGTGTAACAAGATAATGGAAAGCAAAATAATTCATCTACCATAACCATGAATCACATAATAACACAACAATTTATCTCCATCATGAAAGCAAAGAACATCAAGACATTGTACCAGATAACTTGACAACATAATTAATTGCTCTTACTCATTACTGCACCATTCATGAAATAGGATATGAAGTAGTTCTTCTCCAAGTCCAATCACATTGCATTTGATGGAAATAGTTTCTCTCTGGTCCATAAGGACTTCTAAATTCATAGCAGTCTCAAAATAATTCTCCACAGCCAAAAAGAAAAAGTTCTTACAACAACCATCGACCCTTGGCAAGTTGGTCAATGTCCTTATTTATAATATAAAATTCAACCGAAATTAATGGCTACGTACAATTTGAACCAAACAAAACTTGCCACGTGGTGTGATCATTCGACAGTTTCTTTAACAATCCATCCGAGATATTTATTGAAAAGGATGACTTCTTTCGTATTCAAACCAACTAATAAACAAATCTTCACAGGTTTGGGACCATGGTAATCTGTGTTGTTCCATTGGGGCTACATATATTCCTCTGATATCTACGACATGTGCTCGGTACTTTACCAAACTAGCATTCAACTGTTGCAGGATGGTTCGAGCTCTGATCGGGTGTTCCACGAATTGTTTCACTTGCCCTGGCCTTGCATCGGTTATCTTTGTGCATTCTTCGGCCCATAGCGAGTCTTGTTCGTCATGCGTCTGGAACACGTCACTCAGGTTGATAAATTCATCGGCGGTGCTGAACTTGGGGAGCCCGACATCCTTCATTACTTTATTAATTTTACCCCAGTGTTTCTGTAACTTGGCCCATTTCTCTTGGATTTGTCGGTGTGGGTCCCGGGACATCTTAGCCCAGTACTTGACAAATCTCTTCATGTGGTTGAGACTACTTTTTCCTACCAGCCGAATGCCATGTCTTTCCTGTTCTCGACCTTGCTGGACTGCCTCAATATATTCGAGTCTCTCTATCACTTGTTGTGCCTTTTCATGCCATCGATCCATATCTTTGCACATTGCGCATGCCATGAGAGTGTCCTCTGGGAACTCGACTATGATCGCGGTTAACAGGTGCCTTTCCTTCTTGAACTCGTTATAAACTCCATTGAACTCACCTTTCAAATACACAACGGTCTACATAGCGCTCTTGTAGTACTCGACCAGATGGCGTACGTGCTCTAGATCCTTTAGGGTGGAAACTAATTCCTTTTCATCCCTCTTGGATCTATCCTGTGAGGCATCGGAGAGGGATTTTCCCACCCCGATCAATTCAGACGTACGAGCTTATGCTGTGTTGATTAATTTTTCTTCTGTCGTAACCAAGATGGAGTGATCCAAGATGATCCTTCTATTCTTTCCAGTCCTTTGAACGATGGTATTTCTCTTTTGATCATAGGAGATCACATAGATGTCCGTTACCTCATCTACCGGTTCTGGTATCTCCTGATCACCCCATGTGAGCTTGTTTCCCAGGCTCCCAACAGTGTATATTTGTTCAAGAGTGGGCTCTCAAACTTCTTCGCTTTGCCTTGTAGATCCGACCTCTACTTGTCGCTCGTAGGGGATTTGAATATTGGGAAAAATAGAGGTGTTGGGTATATAATCGTTACTTACTTGCTCGTCGAATGTAGAACTATCGATTTCCTTTTGTGGAGGTTTGTCACTCGGACCTGCTTCTTCTTCCTATTCGTCGGAGTCTCTTATGTTGAGGCTACCTTCGACTCCTATTTCCTTTTGTGAGAACTCCTTGTCTTGAACCTCGGGCTCAGGGGAAGAGGTTTTCCCGGGACCTTCTTCTTCTTGGATGTGCACGGGGGAGCCGCGAGCGGGCTCCAGACTCTTGCTGTCACTGTATATATGTATACGTGTGCTCAAGGGATTGGGTGCTTGTGTTTCTATCGACACCCGAACTGTCTCTGGTTGAGTTGTTCCTCTTTCCGAGGGATTGATCGACGATGTTGTGGATTCAGGGTTGCCTAACCCATTGGTGTTATCGAGAATTGTGGAACCATGATCGCTTGACTCTGTCAGGACGCTTTGGAAGGTAGTTGAAATCACAGGTCTTATGATAAAGTACGAGTCATCTGGCAGCCATTTCATTAGTAGCTGGGTTTGCTGATATAAAAGAGCACCCCTCTCTTGTGCAACTTGATCTTTAGGGAGATCCCTGATTTGTACAGGGAATTCATGATAAACCGTCGTCACCTCGATGCCCTCCCAAAGATCGCCTATTTCCTGAGCCCTGAGGATTTCTTGGGCTGCCTGCTCCAAAGATTTCACTTGTTCTTCCAAACTCATAACTTTGAATCTGGTTGTTCGAGGATCAACCCTTCTTGATGCCACTTCATTCCAATCTTGAGCATTTTCAGTGAATATTTCATCTTCAAACTGATCATGGGCATAGGACCAACATGATGATACCTACAATGCATGTTGCAAGACCAGTCCCTTGGGTTCATGCTTGAAAAATCGATCGTTTTGGAATCAAAATTCTAATTGACCTAGCCCGAGATGCTTAGCATGTGTGGTGTCTTTGACCATGTAGAAGCCAGTATGAAACCCATATGATATGAAGGCCTGATTCTTTTATTTTACTAAAGTTGCATTGTATCCTTGGAGGATGGTCTGATAACAAATCTCCCCTAACACTAGTCGGTCGAGAACATAAATGGGCAACAAGTGGGGTGCCATTATAGCATCGAAAACCCTGATGTAGGTTTCTTGCTCATCTAAATACCAGTGATCAACTTTGGCTATAACCTTCTTTGTTTCATCTGACAGCCTAGGGAATTCTTTTCCGAATAGCGAGAAATAAATGCATGCAATAAACTGATTGCATATAACATCATATGACATTTTGTACTTGTTTTCCCATAAGATGTTGAAATATAAAAGGACTGGGAGCTCTGAAGAGTGCCAATTTAGGTTCATCCCAGAGAAAGCGTTCCTGGTGCAGACGATGTCTAGCAAATATGAAGCCATGTATAAGGCAGGAGTATCTCCTTCCTTTGGCACCTAATCTTGCCTTATGCAGGTGCTCAACTGTTTGGATATAATGGCATCCCAATTGAAGCCCTTGCCTGAAATGGAGACTATGAAATCTAGAGGCATCCAAGCCTCTGAGAACTAGGAGCAATCTTTCTCCCGATGCAATCTGCAGAGTAGGGCCATGAGATATATGTATGGTTCTCTGAGATTGACCGTCGGGTACCAGCCGATAGTCCGGTTCATGAATTTTTTGTCTTCTCTCCACCATGATGCCATGATTTTGCTGGTATCGTGTGATGCATATAATATCAGAACGAAATCAGTGCTCAACTTTATCCTAGACTCCTTGATCTTGTAGTAACTCTGAACCTCTGATGGTAACAAAACCTTGGCATGTTTTCCATTATCATCGTTAATCAAAAAATTTTGTGCATCAATGTGGTCAATTAGCCACTTTAGGATCTCAATGTAAGGAAATACCAGAGACTGGCTTGCCACCATGTGCAGATAAGCCCCGCGAATATTTGGGAGGACCTGGTCATCGAGATTCCTTGTATCAAGATCATTGTGCGGGGTATATTCGAGGGGTTCTTCTTTCTTGATTTTCTTGAACATTTCTTCCCAATGAGGAAAATTTGTCTTGGCTCCAATACTTGCCTCTGTGTCTCCGAAATCTGGGGGCTGTACAAAGGGTTCCTTGGTGATTGTCTTAATGACGAACATCGGATTGGAAGCGAACTCTAATTGTCTTGCAACTGCTGGGGAGGATTCATCTGCTACTTTTGATTCTTGCAGTTTTGGAGCTCTCGGTGATTTCCTGGTGGAAGACTTTTTCAAAGGCATTGTCTCCTGTAATTAAAAATTCCCTTTAAACATGTATACAAAATAGCATTGGGTGAGGATATATAAAATGGAACATAAGAAAACCATTAGCGGATACATACCTGTAACACTTACTAAGATAATTGTTTAATACTCACTGAACTTTGGGCATTTCCTCTAGACTGTTAGCTTCGCTCTTCCGTTTGTTCTGAATTTCTTGTTGCACATAATAGGATCATACATAATGACTCAAACAAGATATAAATGGAGAGGTACTACTAGTCATATCAATTAGTTAATACGAGTAATGAGTGCAGATTCAAAATAAACTACTATCGGATTTCTACAGATAAATCTTAGCTGGTCGATGGCGAAGGCGCGGAGGAAGATGTATTGTATTGGTGGGTTTAACGTTTCCTTTCGATTCATGCATGGATTAGTAACTAATGCGTGATCTATGAATTAACTACTAACTTTGAATGTGGCGTATCTGACACATTTAGGGTTAAACGTCTCGTCACGTCACATCACTCCGACGTATAAATAGGGGATCGACTACTATCTGAGTGTATACTTATATTGATATCCTCTTGATAAAAATTTCGACGCCGATGATATCAAGGTTGGTGATCAGGGAAAGTTTAGGTACACAGCCAATTGGTGGGTCCTCATCTTCATGAACCTTCATCATCGAAAATGTTTTGGGCGTTGGTGGTCTGTGGTGTCACTCTTCTTTATGCGTGGCGCTTACTGCTACACCTTTCCACCGAAGCCGATGGATCGGTCTTCGACAAGATCCTTCCTGAGGCTTATTCGTAGAAAAGAAACACTTTCATCTGCCGACGTCGATGAAGGTCGACATTCGGCTATTTTGACTTCTCAGATGATTTTCATCACCTTTAACTTTTACCGATGCCGAACTTCTGAAGCGAGTTGGGGAAAACTCTGGGTCGCCGATTCTTGGAGTAGTTGTTAAGTCTTTTTTAGAGTTAAGATGATTCTTTGTTGTATGTTCAAGTAAACTTTAATTAATTCAAACATGAAACATATAAGATAAGCAAAAGTATCAGTTTCATACCGAGGAAAAAATAGTCAAATGGAAAAGATCGGGTGGTACCCAAAAAGGAAATGGTCACAAAACTTTTAGGGTGTGGTGAGTGCTCAATAGGAAACTTCTTATGAAATTTGCTATTTCTTCAACAAGGTCGTTGTCCTTGTATTCTGTCTTCTTTATGGATTTAAAGGCTGCTTCATTTTTTGACTGGTCACTTTCTGTACCTTTTCTCATTTCATATGCTATAAGAGACCCATGTAATTCATCCATTGTCATTTTGGTCAAGTCCCTAGTTTCTTCAATGGTAGAGACCTTAGCATCATACTTCAAGAGAAGTGATCTCAACAGTTTTTTTACAACCAAGGATTCATTAATATATTCACCTAATCCTTTGATAGAATTAACAATTTCATCAACTCGAAGAAAATATGTTGTAATATCTTCCTTTTCATCCATCTTCAAATTTTCAAATTCTGCTCTATGTCGTTGAAGCTTGACCTGCTTAAATTTTGGATCATATTCATAGATACTATTGAGTTTGTCCCATACCTCTTTAGTACTGCTGCATCCCATCACTTTGTTGAAAACGGTTGGTGCCAATGCTCCCAGAATAACATGTATGGATTTTGAATTACAACTCATAAGATTCTTCTCATTTGGATCGGTTGGAGCATTCTTTGGGATTACATAGCCATTTACAACTGAGTACCAAATGTCTACTCCCAAATATGTTAGGTAATTTTTCACTCTATCACTCTAGTATGCATAATTTCTTCCATCAAATCATTGAATCCCATTTGGAATGTTCTCATGGCCATCCTCTCTGCTCAGGATTTTCCTTCCAGTGATTAAACTGTTCTGAAGGCAATCGACTCTGATACCAATTGCTGATACTGAAAGGGGGGTGAATCAATATCAAGTACAATTTAAAACCTTTTTCAACTTATACTTCAACCATATTATATATTCAATTATATCCAATGAGCAATGAACAATAGTAGAAGAGTTACACCAATACACCACAATACACCATGCACAATATATGAGAAATAACCAATAGTTATTGTTCAAGGGAAGTAATGACTTCCANAATTCATCCATTGTCATTTTGGTCAAGTCCCTAGTTTCTTCAATGGTAGAGACCTTAGCATCATACTTCAAGAGAAGTGATCTCAACAGTTTTTTTACAACCAAGGATTCATTAATATATTCACCTAATCCTTTGATAGAATTAACAATTTCATCAACTCGAAGAAAATATGTTGTAATATCTTCCTTTTCATCCATCTTCAAATTTTCAAATTCTGCTCTATGTCGTTGAAGCTTGACCTGCTTAAATTTTGGATCATATTCATAGATACTATTGAGTTTGTCCCATACCTCTTTAGTACTGCTGCATCCCATCACTTTGTTGAAAACGGTTGGTGCCAATGCTCCCAGAATAACATGTATGGATTTTGAATTACAACTCATAAGATTCTTCTCATTTGGATCGGTTGGAGCATTCTTTGGGATTACATAGCCATTTACAACTGAGTACCAAATGTCTACTCCCAAATATGTTAGGTAATTTTTCACTCTATCACTCTAGTATGCATAATTTCTTCCATCAAATCATTGAATCCCATTTGGAATGTTCTCATGGCCATCCTCTCTGCTCAGGATTTTCCTTCCAGTGATTAAACTGTTCTGAAGGCAATCGACTCTGATACCAATTGCTGATACTGAAAGGGGGGTGAATCAATATCAAGTACAATTTAAAACCTTTTTCAACTTATACTTCAACCATATTATATATTCAATTATATCCAATGAGCAATGAACAATAGTAGAAGAGTTACACCAATACACCACAATACACCATGCACAATATATGAGAAATAACCAATAGTTATTGTTCAAGGGAAGTAATGACTTCCATAGGTAGCTACAAATTCCAAATATAAAGGGAGGGATAAACCTCCAAAAGAAAGATACAATCCTCCAATATCAAGAGAGGGTTGAACTCTCCATTCTTTCCCCTTCCTTCCACCCAATAATATATGAGAGATAATAAAACTTTACATTAAATTATCACCATCAACCAACCATCACATAGAACCTGATAATGCTTCCTGAGCATTCTTCAACTTCTGCAATTATTTGCTTCTTAGAATAATCTGATCCTGTATATAATATAACTGAATGTATTCTTTTAAACTCCTCCAAGTTTCACTCCTTGAATCCTCCCAGAAAAAAGTTATAGAGAAAATTGTAGACCTTATTCAATTCTGGTTTATTCAGGAGAGAGAACTTGTACATCATGCCCTGGGCTCAATATTTAACATAATATTATGAAATTTGTACGCAGGAAACTAAAGCCCATACTCTTTCTAATGCAACTGGTCTCACTTCATTTGGATTCTCTATGAAGACGTTGTGGCTGTTTTACTAGGAACACCTGTTTATGACTAGCTTAGAACACATCACCAAAATACTTCATCTTCCCTTGAAATTCGACCTTCTTTACTTCATATTTCCTCTAAAATTCGAATTATGTATCCTTATTCATTAACAAAAATGTTTGTGTTGAAAAATGAATGTATAATGAGATGTATTTATACCCTTTATGTCACTTTCTTTTAACATGAGGGCCGACATGTAGTTTCTGCTTCAATTCACATTGTCATCTTCAAAAATTCATTTCTCCTCAATCGTGAGGATCCACGTGATGTGTCACATACCACTGGAAGAAACATGAATTATACTATCCATCCATGGGTTTTGTACCTGCATGTGTAATTTACTTCATTTCTATATACTTCGATCAACTGTTGGCTCCAAAATCCAATGACTAGGGTTGACATCAATGACTACAATCAATGACCAAGGTTGACATCAATGACAACAAGCAATCTTCCAACAGGGAAATCCTATAGTTATTTTAAATGAAATAGAGTTTTATTCTACACACTTCACTCAACATTATTATCAGGACTCTTTGGTATTGAATGAGTTTGATGAGAACAAAGAGGAGGAACAAAATTTTCAAAACAAGCCTAAAAAAAGATATGATTTAAGACCTAGGAAAAATGCACCAAAGCCCAAAGCACAAACTCAGAATAAGAAAACAAATGTTTCAACTAAGAAGAGGCCAAGCAAGGACACATGAAATAAATCAGATCAGCAGGGCATCAAGATTGGTGTTCTAGAGGTGAGGGAGACAAAAAGACAATTGGTTCCTTTTAATTTGGAACATGAGATAAGTAAAATTAAAATTCTTGTCCCTTTGGTAGAATTAATGAAGAATGGGTCTTTTAAGGATTCTCTTTTGAAGGTAATGCAGCCCCATACATCTTCTATCTCCTCAGATACAATAAATTTACATGATACAAATCCTACCATCACCATGGGCCCACATATTGAGGAAAAATCTGATTATTCACCACCTTTTTATATATCATTAAATATACATGATAAAATTATGCATAATTCTCTCATGGATTCCGGAGCTTCACATAATATAATGCCAAAGGTAGTTATGGATGAATTGGCATTGGACATCACAAAACATTATCATGATATTTATTCTTTTGATTCTAAGAAAGTCAAATGTTTAGGGGTTATTAAAGATTTGGTTGTGACATTGTCTCAGCTTCCTATAAAAATTGTTGTCATGGATATTGTAGTTGCTGACATACCACCAAAGTTTGGAATGTTGTTGTCCAGATATTGGGAAATGAAGGTAGGTGGATCTCTACAAATGGACTTAACATATGCTACAATTCCTATCTTCAAAGGAGAAAATATAAATCTATACAGAGAAGTTCGACGTGCTTATATAGTTAGTGACCCTGATAATCGTGGAAACCATCCTATTTATGTAGTAGATGATGACATTGGATCCTCTATCTTACATATCAGTGATGATTCTATAGAAATAGCAAATCATGATAACAAGATTGTTTGTAAGCAAGAAAAATTTATGGAGAATGCATTGTGGAAAATGATTTTGATGGTTCATGTTTAAGAGAAGAATCCGATGTCGGGATTGTGATTATTTCTCCTTCTAAATATGTTGTATTTGTTGGATCATGTTGTCATTGATGCCAATGGTTTCATTGATTGATGTCAAGTGATTGATTGATTGATTGATGTCAAATGTAATATGTATTATCCTTGATGAAGATGGATCAATGGGTTGTCATTGATACATGATGAATATGGATCGATGTGGTTTCATTGGTGCATTGTTGGAAAAATGTATAGATGACTCATTATTGTCTTATCGTGATTGATAAGGTGCACAAATGGATGAACTCCAAAGTGGTCCCCTTATGGTGAAATCCCGCACAAGAAGATGCTTTGCAGATTGAGTTATCCTAGAA
>SNQJ01S0033089.1:6882-29911 GCA_010110895.2 Picea sitchensis | reverse complement strand
TAGGTTAAGTAACCTAGAAATGGGTTTAGTGACCTAGAGGATGAAAGTATAAATAAGATAGCAATGGTCTCTTGCAAACCATCCTTTGTGTGGATCAATGGAGAGCTTCTTGTGAGAATATCTTTTGGAGTATTGATGGAGAGATTCTTGTGAGATAATTTTTGGTGTGGATATCTTAAGCATGATTGAAGATCTATTCCGAGAGAGAGGATACCGGGAGGATCTCATGGAGGAATTGAATTTTTGACAAGTCTGATATCTTGATGGCGAAATTATCAGAATTATAGAAAAACCCTATTTTCTAGTGCGTACACGGGCTGTCTGTGTATAGGGTGCGTATACGGGAGCTGTCTGTGTACAAGGTGCACACAATACATGAGCTCTCTGTGTACAGGGAGCGTACAATGGAAAAAATCATGGATATTTGTGGTTAAGCCAATGACAAGTTGTTGAAGACTGAAGCAGGTTCCAGATATGCATTCTATGGGCTCAGATCTGTCATTGAGACACTGGTATGGTTACATTATTGTCTTGATGGATAGTATTGCTTGTTGTGTTGTGAATGCTTAGGGCATTATTGGTATGGCTGTTGTGATGTGGTTTATGTTGGTTGATGGAGTGTACAATACTCTTGTGATTCAATTGTGATATGATTGCTATGGTATACTAGTTGCTTATGCATGATTGAGTTAGCATTCATATTTATTGGTTGTGGAGCATGAGTAAGCTATTGGAGAGCTTGGATGTGTTGTGATTGGCTGGTGGTCAGTTTGGATAGTGAGAGACAAAAGAGAATGATAAATTGGTTGCAGAGGATCTGAGTTAATCTTGAAGGATAAACCCTAATATCTCAAAAGGTATATGCAGGCTGTTGTATACCCTGGCCGCTTACATATGTGGGCTGTAGTGAGCTAGGGCGTGTACACACACGGACTGCACTACTGACAGGTCGCGTACCTATTGCAGATTGATACCTATTGAGGATTGTTGCCTCATCTCAGTTGGTACTGATGATGTAAGCCGAGTCTTGCATTATAGAGCTGGCGCTCTTGTAGAGTTGTACTCTATTCAGTTGTTGTTGAAAAACCCCAAGGATTGTAGTCCGTAATAAAAAGAAAACTGTACATACATCTTGTGTTCTTTGTGTTCCTTGTGGTGATGACTTATTGATGATATATTGCTAATATATGTTGCTGATATGTGTTCACATCTAACTAGTTATAAATGACAACAATGAGTAATGAGTAAATGCTGAATGCTAACTAATGAGTTTTGTGAAAGAGGGAAGTTTTGGGAAAAATATCCCCACACTCATTCAACCCCCCCTCTAAGATGGATCAAATTCTACAAAAGTGGTGGGTGCTAAGAGGATTTCCATGCTTGATAGGTATTCCATATATAATCAGATAACAATTTTTGAATAAGATAGAAAGAAGAATTCCTTCATTACTCCATGGGACACTTTCATGTATCACACGATGCCTTTTGGTTTGATGAATGTAGGTGCTACCTTTCATAGGACCATGGACATGAAATTAATGAAGAAGAATTAGACATTGTATTGGACTACCAAAGTGCTCAAGACTAAATGGCTTCAGGAAAAGTTAAAACATCAAACTCCTATCCAAAGATGAATAAAGGTTGGGAATGTTGTAAAAGTGCAGGTTTTATCAGCTTTGATTTGCACTACAAAAAATAAGTTATTTTTGCAACATCCCTATTTTGAAGACCGTTAAGGCACAATAAGAAATTTGAAGACTCATTTTGTAAACAGGTTTGAGGATCACAAATTAATCAAGATGGAGAGAGGGGAATTGATCCTTCCACATATTTTTCTCTAAGATAGTTATTTTGCATCATATTTTTTGAATATCAAATAATATTTTAGGAGTCAAAGATATGATCATGAAACAAAGGATTTTGACCTAGAATCAAGGGTTTTGTTATCTACTTAAATTTGAATAGAATATAGCTTCTATCTAATAGGGGCATATCAATGCAAAATCATAACTAAACCTAGGTTTTGGGATCTGGTATCAAAACTTGTATGTACTCTCTGCCTATAAAATAAAATGCAAAGAGAGGGTAAAGGGTTGGATTTTGGGAATTGGAAAGGAAAGGAATATATCTATAAATTGTAAAAGTTTTTATTGTATGCAACATTTCATACTCAAGAAATAAAAAATCTTGATGGTTAGACTATTTACCTGTGTATTTCATTTTTTTTCTGTCTTCTTTGAATGCAATTGGAATTTATGCAAAACATTGATTTCTCCTTATTTCAACTTCAATTTTCAGTTAATTTCTTCCAGTCAGATTACCTGTTTTGAGGATTCACATTTAAATACTTGTTTCAAGTTTCAAATATCATTTAGAAACTTGAAAATCTTCTTTATGCAAGTAAAAAATTGTTAGCTTGTATTATGTGTTTTTTGCCTTTTTTCCTCTATATTTAATTGTCAATTTGTCTGATCTATTATTATGGATGCTCTTGACTAAATGAAGTGTTGCTTATTATTTGATTGAAAGAGTGTAACCAATCCTATAAACTTCCATCCTATTCAACTTCCTGATCTATAAACCAACCTTGACCTACAAATTAAATCATTGCAATAAAAGAGGTTCCCTAACATGCCCTAAAGGCTTGTCCGAAAAGAAGGGTATGTGCCAAAGGAAATGCTGGTGGAAAGAAGATTAGGCCGATAATACCGATGATGTAGATCCTAATGGTCCAACAACCAAAGGTCCAGATGCGGTTGCTAATTATCAGGGGAAAACATCATGAATGAGAGTGTACACCTACACAACTTTCCATATTATCGACAATGTCCTAGAACAATGAAACCAATTGATTGAGCTAACCCTTGGGGCTTGGTTTTACCTTTCCTCACAACCAAGAAATTTTTTTAACATTTTTGGGCAACGATTTTCCTATCCAAATATTTTTCCCATTTTGTCGTTTAATTTAGCAGTGAAGAAACAAGACAAGATGGAAAATAAGACAGAAAAACTTCCACAAATTGATTAGTTCATCATCAATACAATTCAAGAGAGGAAAGACAAAAGTTAAGCATTGGTTTGTTCTCACAAATCAATTTTCCCGCTCAATGTCGTCATCCAAAAATTATTAAGAATGTTTTTTAACCATGAATTGGATGCAGTAAAATAAATCCACGAAACTAGGCACTAGTCAGAATTGTTTTTTGGTAGGTGTTGATTATATCAACATGATCTGATACCGTGTTTAAATTCACGTACTCTAGCACCTCATTATCTTTTTATCTAATGATTTCCTTACTACAAATCAGATTAGCAACTCACAAAATAAAAATACATTATTGAAATATTAAACTTTAAATATGTAGAGGAAGTAAAAACTCGAAACCAAATCATGCACACATAAACATCAATAGGTTTGGGTAAATAATCATGGAAAAAAACCCCGAAGGGGAAACCAGTACTAGGTGATTTTATTATGATAAAATTAGGGCTCCCGTAACATGGTTAATGGATAGATAAGAGAAATACAACTGCAGACAAACCTGGTTAGATGATATGTTGTAGAACATATTGAATGATCTTGTACGACAACTGTGTGACTGTTACATAGATACCCATGCGATATGCACGATCTGTGCAACTGTAAGGCTGGAACCCACACAATCCGTGCGACTTGTTCTAGAACACCTGTACTGTCCGCGCCGACTGCTCCTTCTACTGTATTGTTGTTTTCTCTCTCCCTTTAACCTAGATCTCTATATGGAAGTCCTTCTCCACCTATCCAATATCTCCTTGAATCACAGTCCTTCGTGATCCAATCCTCTCCGTGTTGATTCCCTCAACACACATGTCTTCTCCTTCAACCTAGCCTTTCTTTTATAATCGTGAGCTATAATATATTTCTAATCTCCAAAGTGATTGATGGTTGAGATTACTTCTCACACCCACTTGAGATTTACATGCTAAGATTACATGCTAATTACTTTTCTCATTTCCTTAAATAACTCAAATAAATAAATAAATAAATAAACAATATTTTTTTTTTACTTTAATAATTCCTTTAATTAAAGTAAATTTAAGGATATAAGGCTTTGGACGATTTCCACATGTCTAGACACATAGACCTATGTGAAAATACATGACCGATGCTACCACTAACATCAATACTCCCTCTTAGAGAGGAAGGTATTTTTCACCACTCCAAGTTTGTCTCTAAAGAACTCAAACTTCCCTTTATCCAAGGGTTTGGTCATAATACTGCAAGCCACTCATATGTGGAAATATACTGAAACTTGACTACTCCCTTCCAAATTCTATCTAGATAAAATAATGTTTGATCTCTATATGCTTGGAACTGTTATGAAATACTAGATTCTCCTAGATTTTGATACAACTCTGATTATCACAGTATATCACCGTAGGCTCCAACTCCTGATCAAATAAACCTGTAAGTAATTTTTGAATACAAATGGATTCAAAGCTAGCCATACTCACTACCATATACTCTACCTCTACTGAACTAAGTGCTACAAAAGTCTACTTCCTATTGAACCAAGTAACCACTGCCGATCCCAAGTTGAAGCAACACCCCAAGGTGTTCTTTCTGTCTATTGCACTTCCTGCCCAATCCGAGTTTGAGTATCCCCGCAACTATACTCCATCTCTTCCAATATAGCTCAATCCATACTCCAATATACCTCTCAAGTAATTGAGCACATGTTTCACTGCTACCCGATGTATTTTCCTTGACTCCACCATGAATTGAATCAAGGTGTTAACATAAAAGAAAATATATGGCCTGGTGTTGACCAAATACATCAAGGGCCCTATTAGCCGCCTATATATCATGGCATCCACCAACTCTAAATTTGAAGTGATAACCTTCTTCATATTGGTAACCATAGGTGTAGCCATCGATCTATATTCCTCCATCTTGAATCTCCTCAAGATCGCTATTGCATACTTCCCTTGACTAAGGAAGATCTCACCTGATTCCTACCATACCTCTTATCCCAAGAAATAATGCATCAAGACAATGTCCTTCATCTCGAACTCACTAGCTAAATCCACTTTGCACCTTGCAATAAGCCCCTCTACACGTGTGAGAAATCAATCATCTACATACAGAACCAAGATGAGAGGAACCTTTCCAACAAGTATGAAGTACAAGCTAGGATGCACCTCACTCTTGGTAAAACCCATGCTCTGCAAGTATCCATAAATATTGGAATACCATGACATGGGTGCCTATTTGAGTCTGTAAAAGGATTTCTTAAGCCTACACACATGAGACTCCCTCTCATGTACCTCAAAGCCCTGTGGTTTCTCTATGTATACTTCCTCCTCAATGATCATGTCGAGGAAAGTTTTTTTCACATCTATCTGATGTATCCTCTACCTCATAATTGAAGTAATAGAAATAACAACATGATTAGAAGCATACCTGGTGACTGGAGAAAATGTATCCTCGCAGTCCACTCCCTCTTTCTAGGAGAACCCTCTCGCCAAAAACCTCGATGCTACCATATACAACATGATTTATATTGTAGAGCCACTTGGAAATCACAACTGACTTCCCCTTCCTCATAATAGAGGTGTAATAATCTACCATGGAATCCCTCCATGCCCGTTGGTCTGCTGCTTCCTCAAAATGGGAAGGCTCAATATCAACGATGATATTCATAAGCACCATATAGTTCAAAAAATTCCTCAGAGGTCTGTGCTCTATGACTTCACTCCTAAGATCCTCACCAATATCCTTCAATGTCTGTAATAGCCACCTGGGTCTCCTAACAAGAATGGAAGGGGATACCTCCTCCTCGCCACTTGAATTCTGAACTATTGACTACTACTCATCCTTAGAAGCTTCTTGTTCCTTGTCCCATGTCACTGTTGATGACTCCTAAGAACTCCTAGATGCTAAGTTCTCCTCAAACTTAACATCTTTTCTCACTAGTGTCTTCCTCTGCATTAGAATGAAGATCCTGTAATCCTTGGAGGTCTCACTATACCCCATAAATATGCCCTTCTATATTGAAGGATTCAACTTCATCTTCTTCTCCATAGGCACATGGATGTAGACTGGACAACCAAAGATCCTCAAATTTCCTATCTCTAGCTTCACTCCTGATAATTCCTCCTCAAGAGTCTTGTCCCTCAATATCCTATGAGGAATCTTGTTTTGCACATATACCGCTATGTTACACGCATCTTCCCAAAGAAACAAGTGAAACTCCTGGTCATGTATCATAACCATGGTAGAATCGATGATGGACTGATTCTTTCTCTCTGCAACCCCATTTTGTTGAGGGTTGCATGAGACCGTTAGCTCCCTCTTGATCCCTTCCTCCTTGTAGAAATCCTTGAAGTCATTGGAGGTGTACTCTCCCCCATTATTTGATCTCAATACGTTGATATTCTTTCCTGTCTGGTTCTCTACTTGAGCTCTAAAATATTGAATGGCCCACTCACATATGAATGGATAAGATCCAAGATCCCCTTGTACCTACTCTCGTTGCTAAGAAAAACAACCTTGGCATTCTTTCCAAGTGCACACCCTTTGCACACTCCCTACTACTCAATATTGAACTTTATAAGACCTGCAAAAATTCCCCTCAGAATGAAAAATTCCATGTAGTGTAGGTGTTCCAAGATCATGTGCCATAACTCACATGGTTTGTCACTGTCATGTACAAAATCATGAATAGGATTTCCATAAAACATGTATAAAGTGCCCTCTCTAACCCCAACTATGATTGTGTTGTCCGATCTAGATTTCTCTGGACGTATGAGTACTTTCCCTCTCTGAAATGTAGCGAAAAAAACCTTGTCCTCCATAGCTGAGACTGAAAGAAAATTATTCTTCAAACCTGGTACGTAAAGAAAATCCCAGGCATCCAACGAACCTCCTGACTCAAACTGAAACGTAATTGTTCCATCTCCCTTCACTGCATACCTTGACCAAGCCGCACATGAACATATGAGTCCCTCTCCGTCAAGATGTTAAATAGATCTCGTGCTTATATCATATGACGAGATGCACCATTGTCTAAGAACCAATCTCTTCTCGTAGTTGTATTGATAGAAAGGTAAGAAACCAATGAGTAATCCTTCTCTAACTTCACTGCAAACTCCTGAAGTTGTGTCTCTGCTGATGTTGTTTTTTGCATCTTTCCTTTACCCTTCTTATTCTTTGGACACTGAGATCCATAATGTCCATTGTTATGAAATGAGAAGCACTTGATTTTACTCAAGTTCTTCTTCTTCCTTGGTTGCGATGATCCTTCATCACTGTTACCCTTCTTTTTAGAACTCTTTCCTTTTCCCTTCTTCATCTTACTGACAAGAGCCAAGTTCTCCTCACTACTTCCCTTCTTTCTTCCCTTAGACTCCTCCCGAGCCTCTTCCTAGATGTAATCATCCCAAAGCCTATTTTAATCTTGGAGATTTTCCCGAGCACAAAATCCTTTGACAAATGGTTCCCAAGACTTGGGAAGACCATTCAATGCCACATTTACAAGCTCTACGTATTTTGTTTTCTCCCCTATGGATACAAGATGATCACGTACCTGTGTGATCCTCATGAGGTAGTTGGTAACATTTTCAAATCTAGACATCTGCGCTGATCTTAGTTTATTCCTTAAGACCATCTTCCTATTCATGTTCTTTCTCTTGAATAAACTTACCAAGGCATCAAACATCTCTCTGGATGTATCCTTCTTAGATGAGTGAGGAATTAGATGATCCTTCACTGAATCCAATATGACCCTCTATCCTTTGATCTCCTTCTTGTTGTGATCTTCCAAAGCTATTGGATCTATTGGTGGAGTAACTACGTTTTCCACTAAATCCAAAAGGTCACACTCCTTAAACACCAAATTTACTCTTACTTTCCAATATGGGAAGTTGGATACTACATACAATCTTTCTTCAACTCTTAATGGTGTTGTTTCCATCCCTAAGATCGAATAAACTTCACTGGAAATAACCTGCTGTTGAAATTGCCCTTGTACTAACATGTATGACCTCTGCCCATACTATTTGCACGAACTACACGACTGTAAATATGATACTCACATAGTTTTGCGCAACATGTGTACTAGTATCTGTGATGTTACTATGCGACCTATAATCAAATACCCACATTGTCTGTGCACATGTATAAAAAATACATGTGCTATCCTTGACGACCGATCCGACTGCAGTACGACTTTTTTTGTGAAATTTGTCCTTCAATTTCAGTCTGCTAGTTATGGATATGATATGAATCTGATATTTGGCTTCTCTTCAAAGCATGTGCTCTAATACCATGTTTAAATTCACTTACTATAACACCTAGGTATCTTGTTATATAATGATTTCCTTACTGCAAATCATATTAGCAGCTCACGAAACAAAAATACACTGCTAAAATATTCAACTTTAAACATACAGAGGAAGTAAAAATTGGAAACCAAATCATGCACACATAAACACAATTTTTTTTGGGTAGATACCCCTGGAAAAAAACCCATAGGGAAAACCAGTACTTGGATGATTTTATTGTGATAAAATCATGGCTCCCATAACAGGGATAATATCCCACTAAGAGAAATACAACTGTAGACAAACCTAGTTGGATGAGATGTTGCAAAAAATGTTGTATGATCCTGTATGACAATTTATTGACTAATACACCGATACCTACGCAATATTTGCAATTGTATGGCTGAAACCTATGCAATCTGTGTGACCTGTTCCAGAACACCTGTACTGTCTGCGATAACTAATCCTTCTGCTGCATGGTTGTTTTCTATATCCCTTTGAACTAGATCTCTAGATGGAATTCCATCTCCACCCATCCAAGATCTCCTTGAATCACAATTCTTCATGATCCAATCCTCTCCGTGTCGATTACCTCAACACACATGTCTTCTCCTTAACCCTAGCCTTGATTTTATAATTGTGAGTTATAATCTATTTCTAATCTCCAAAGTGAATGAAATATGATATTACTTCTCACACCCACTTGAGATTTACATGCTAATTACTTTTAACATTTCCTTAAATAACTCAATTAATTAATTAATTAATAAAATAAATTTACTTTAATAATTCCTTTAATTAAGGTAAATTCAAGGATAGAAGGCTTTAGACGATTTCCACATGTATAGAAACATAGACATGTGCGGAAATACCTATCTGATGATAGCACTAGAATCAACAATAGGATATCATTTTAATTCTCCAAAATTGATGATATTTCCCATTAATATCATGCTCTAATCATGGCCAATCATGGCTCTATTCTACCAACTAAATTAGTTTTCACAACCAAGCAAAAAAAACAATCAAAATTGTTATACATAGCTCATAAAAAAATTGCAAAAAGGAATTGAAACATAGGATTCAATAACAAAGTTGGGATAATTTACACCCATAGCATTTGAATTGCTATGATAATGTTTTTTTCCTAAGTAAATTCTCGTGGAAAACACTCTAAGCACTTCCTCATGATCCATGGATGATAAATGGGGCAAATAATCATCCCTGATTATAGATCCTAATACAAAGGGGATCAAGAGAGTTGAACCCGTGACCTCCCTAAATCATCAATGGGGGAGAGATCTCACGTTTGTCTCATGACTGTTTGAGCTAACCCTTAAGGCTTAATTTCTATGACAATGTTATTGCACAATACATTAACATAATTTTTGGATAATTCTATCTATGTAATTCTATTTAGAAAGCCTCTAATTTTTTTTATTAAAGTAATCATTCCATGCATTCCAAGCCTACACAAATTATTTGGCATATCCTTGACTAAGATTTAGCAAGAGATCCATTCTAGGCATTGTTGAGGAAAATATATGAATTATCTTACTCAAGCATTTTCGAATCCCACCTGGCTAAGGAAATATAGTTGGGAATATCACCCTATGTTTTATAGCATCAAAACAAATATTTCCCAATCCACAAGTATTAATTACAATGGCTTAGGCTTATTTTTTTAAATGAAAATATTGTTGCAAAATATGAACTTTTTATATAATTTTCTGAAAATATACAAATTACAGAAAATAAAAGTGGAGATCAAAAGAAAAAGTAACCAAGTCACAAATTCACACAAATGAGACAGAATAACAATCACTTTATTTCATTTGAAGAAATCAAAAGTATCTTCCTGTTTACAAAATCCTTGTGAGGGCATGGACCAAATTCGAATTTAGATATCCCCGATGAAAACCATACAAAAGGACTGTGACAAGAAGTAAAAACTGAACTTTAAAATCTGGATCAACTTGCCATAGATTGCTGCCAACTTGACTCTGCACAATATCCTTTATCAGTTATAAAATTTAATCCATAAACAAACAAGTATACACAAACTATCAAATATAGATCAACACCTCTGAAACAAGCATCTGAATGACATGGTTCATCTTTGAACCTTTTTGTCTACAATAGGACCTTGCTGTCAAAAACAGAATTATGCCTTTAATGAATTGAAGAATGAATGAAAAATGAACTATCTCATGAAAACAAATGAGAAAACCTTAGTATTAATTTCTCCTTCTATTCTTCCCTTGTTCTTCCTTCTCATTTAGCTTTTATGCATTCCAAATCAGTTGAAATAATTCAACTACCTCCTTTATTTAAGTTAATTAAACTTAACTAATTTTAGTTTAGGGGAAGTAATAATAATAATAATAGTTAAGGGTCTTTATTAAATAATAACTAAGTAGGTGGGACCCCTTGTGACTCCCTTTTTATTCTTTACAAAAATAAACACAATTAGACAACCATTTAAACACATGCCTCCTTGTAGCTCCCATAAATATTTCCAAAATTTGAATATTAAATATTAGAAATAATTCAAATTATATCCAAAATATGTAAATAACCACATTATCCAAAAAATAGTTTGCTTTCCAAAACTTTCTGCTGTCCATTGTTTCCAACAACTCAATCATAAACACAATTAAAATCCATATTTTCCACTTTGAGAGGCAATCCTTCTTCTGTCACTATTGTCCCCTTTGGACTTCCCATAATCAACCTTAGGTTGATCTGAACCTTGAGGCTTAATCTCACTAATAACATGGGAACAATCATCCCTTAGGTGCATACGGGAGGACACTGATTTTGATGAGTCATTTGAAGGAGATGAGGGGGAAGCAAAAAATTTTCTTTGTCTTACACATGGGGAGCCTAGATTTTAAGTCGTTTGCTAGCATGAGAGGATTGAACATGTGAATGTATAGGGGAAATTTGAGCATTAGGATTTACAGGTGGATGAAGAGGAGGCAATGACAAGTCGGGTCAGCCATAATGGTGTGAGACTGTTGGATGCATAATCTCCTGCCATCCATCATTCTCAGGAACTTCTGGTTGCATGGATAGATGAGGAGGCACAGGAATACCATAGATATTTTGGGGCTAGAATGGAGGCCTCTCTGGTCTAGGATGAACTATCCCTTGCCCAATCCAATTGAAGAACCCAGCTTGAAAAATCTAGTTCAATTCTTGAGGGTTAGCATCAAAATGAATTGAGAATCTGGGCCTTCTAGGCCCTCTGTTCTAGTTACCTCTTCCCCTATTGTTTCTTCCATGAATGCCTCTGCTAAAGAAACTCATCTTGTATGCAACAATTCATTAGCAACTAGCCCTTAACAGACCATACATGACATTTTTTTTATATGAAACAAAGTTTGGCTCAGAAATTGACATAAAACCCATGCAATTCAATCCATAATAAATTATTTAATAATTGCCAAATAAGCAGGGGGTGAAATAAGGTTCATGGGATATCTGGAGGGATTGTAATGAGATAAAAAGTGGTAGCATGACAGGGAGTAAAAACACGAGTACTGCTCAACAATTCATTAAACAACTAACTGTGCAATCAATACCAAAATATATCAGCTACCACCTATTTCAGTGTCATATCTTCACCACTGCCATATAGAGTGTTTAATTTATTTTATAGAACATGGCGTGTAAAAATGAAATTGGGATTGTGAGGGGGGTATAATGAATGAAAAAGTGATAGTATGAGAGGGAATAATATAGATACTGTTCATAAAAAATAAATTAAATCAAACAACAACCATAACTCTGTTCAGACCACAATCCAATAAGCATCCATTTTAAAACCAAAATCATTTAACTATCCTTTATTTACAGATAGAATGCTTGGTGACTTCATTAAAAAAAAAAATCAATTTCCCATAATTATTCAATTATATCAATATTTGTGTCTTATATAATAACTATGCAACATCATATTACATCATTGCCAATTCCACAATAAAATCATAACCATTTGAGCCACAGTCCTTTGCAATCCAATACTAAACATTTTCCCTTTTAAAACAAAAATATGCACAATGATTCCAACCATCCAATTATTCATTTCTTAACTCAAATAAGAACAAACTCAATATTAACTTCCAACTGTCGACTTTCTAACATTGTTGACATAATTTATTTGCATTAAAACTCCTAATCGGGATCCGATTCAATCATACCCAGACGTTCATCAATATAATCAAGACAATTCCTGATTAGACAATAGCACTTCACCAATACCATGCAACTCTGAGATTGATTTTTTTGAAAATCGAACATGTACAGACTTCCTTTAAAAGAATTACCCAACAATTGACAGAGCTAAGAAGTGCCAGAGGAGAAATAGAAACAAGTCGAGCTCAACAGAACCAAGTCATGCTCAACAAAAAACATAACCAATTTGTGCTCGATAGACCAAAAAACAAGTCATGATCAACAAACCAGGCACACACAGGTGTATTTTAAACCTTGACGAGACCATGATCGTGCTAGGGTTTAACATAGTAATGGAGTTAAGATCAAAATCTTGACCACAAGAGATAGTCTCTAAGATGTGAATATTTCATGCTCTTTTAAAACTTTATTGCAAAGAGAAAACGAGAGTTGGCTTAATCAAAGAAGAATCCTCTAAAACATAGAGAGCCCGTGCCCCCCCTTTTTTTTAACAAGTTGTCACAGAGAATTAATCAAGGAGTAATATTTTGCAGAAATAGAGAGCCCGTGCTCTTTTAAAATTCATCACTGACACATAACTTCTAACTCAAAATATTGACAGTGAGGGTAACCAAACATAACAGTCAACCACCTCCAATGGATAATGAGAGAGGTGAATTCTTATAAAGACTACAGAAAGAATGCCCGAGAACAAACCATGGCTACCAAACACATATACATGCTTCCATTCAAAGTTTTGGGCCATACAAAGACTTGACTGTGTAATGCTTCTTAGCAACAATGACAATGAAGTAAATTCCATAACAAACGATAGCTCAATGCTCGAACAAATGAAGCAAGAACAATGCAACTCTCAATAGTCTGCATTGCAACTCAGAAGAAAAAAACATAATGACCACCGAGAGGAAAGGAGTGACAACAACTAATACCTAGACTAGTGGTAAAAACCCGCACAATAAAAACTCAGAGCTTGTTACACCATTGGCATAATTTTCCACAGAGAACCAGAATAAAACCCCAAGTTGACAGACATGTTTTACACCCAAAAAAACCAATGCACATGCTATCCATGCAATAAAATCCATTATTTTCCTTTAAAATGCCAACAATGCAGATTATTCACAGAAGAAACCATATGCACAAGACTAATACATAGTCAAAACTTTAGAAAAACACAGACCTCATGCAATCCTAAGCCAACAAATCGATTCGTAATATAGAGGGACCATCATGGATGGAAAGTAAAGGAGCCATAACTGGAAAAATCACTTTGAGGGAAGAGTTGGACTATGTTTTTCCTTTCAAAACCAAAAATCACAGAGCTTCCACAACCACTAGATCCGAAAAAACCAAATGTAACTATGGATAGGGTGACAGGGTCGAGGTTTGTTTGAGTGACGTGCAATAAATTCATGTTGCTTCCTCCCCCAACCCTATTCAATTCAACATACAAGCCATCCCATAAACCATAACATCAACCATTAATTCAAACACATATCCATTGCTATATTCAATGCTATATCCATTGCATAGTGCGCCACCCTGAATCATATCAAAACTTTAACAACAACCATATGTTATAACATTAACGTATGCGCATCACATATAATCCTTTAACCAAAGCACATAGTAGTAGCAAGGTATATCACCTTCATTCGTATCAATCATATATAACCTTAGGACTCATTCATATAATGTTTTCCTTTTTTTTTTGTTCAAGCTTCCATATCATCTTTTGCATGCAATCATGCACAACATAACACCTGTAAAAAAATAATTTTTATATCCATAGCACTGCCATGTATTGCGAGTGACCATCAACACCATCTAGAAATAACACATCAACCAACCATGTTTCCATAACGAATGAAACCATGACTTGAATCATCAACTATATAAGACTATGTAGGCATCATTATAACAACAAAAACAAAGGGGTCCCACCCACTAGTTAATCATTAATATTATAAATCAATATAGAGCTTAGCAATAATTTGCGAGCAGTATTCATCGTTGCGATTTTAAGCGTCAACAAACTGACGAATCCATAGGGAAATCTATTTCCAACAGATTAAGAACTTAGATTGTTTGGTTTCGTAGACCAGGTGAACATTATATTAAGGAAATAAACATCAGAATGATTATGCAACAGGGGGAACTGAGCGGTTTAAGGGAAAAAATTATTTGGGATTTTGGGAATAACTAATGGAAAGTGTTATGTATGAGGGGGTTTATCCATGTATGCATAATCATTTGATTAATCATAGTGAAAGCATTCTTGAATTCAAGGAGAAAAATTTTCTGGTGTGCTCTTTTGAATCTTGGAGCGGAGGGAAGAAAAGGAAAGCAAAAATAGGAATAAAAAACCAAATATATTATATAACAACAATTGAAGCAGATAACAATTTCAATGATGTCTTCAAGGGGAAACATCATGATAGCTGTGTGACCTGATTGTTATTGATTAAAAATACTTGCAGAATAGCGTCGCTGTGGCAAAACTGATCCAATAATTTTATTTCTGACAAGAAAAGAAGTCAAAACAACAGAAAGAAATAACAACAAAGTAAAATCAATGAAATAAAACAAAACTTTAATACATAAAACATTCCATACAACATTTAAACTTTCAAGTTGGTTCCACATAGTGTTTTAAGTGGGAACCATTGGTGCTATAGGAAAACAATCGCTCGTCCAAGTCCTCTAGGATATAGGAATTTGCACTCAGGACAAAAGAGATCTTAAAAGGACCCACCCATAAATTTTGGAACTTTGAATGCCTTCCTCTATCATCATGAGCTGAATACCACAACAACACCTTCTCATTAACTTTAAATTTGACAGCTTTGACACTTTTATTGAAATATCTTTTAACAATTTGTTGTATTCTCATTATGTTATCTGAGGCAAATGTCATTTGTTCCTCTAAATCCAAGAGTGCATTAATTCTTTGAGAGATATTGGAAGAAGTTAATTCCTCAACCTGTAGCATCAACCTTAGATAAGAAAGTTCCAGCTCAGTAGGAAGAATGGCTTCTTGACCATAAACAAGCTACAAGGGAGTGTAATCAGTGCTCACCTTTGTGGTAGTGCGATCTACCCAAAGGGCATAAGTGAGGAGAGTGTGCCATTAATGAGTCTTATATTCAATGAGCCTCTTGATAATTCTAACCAGATTCTTGTTAGTAGACTCAACTTGCCCATTTCCTTGGGGATAATAAGTTGATAAGGTGAAATGTTTAACCCCCAATTTAGCTAAAAACCGAGTCATCTTAGAAGAAATAAAAGTGGGACCGTTGACTGTAATATTTTCCAAAGGAAGATCAAATCTAGAAAAAAATATTAGTCTCAAGGAAAGAAATCACCTGCTCATCCTGCAAATGCTTAAGTGGGACAACTTCAGTCCATTTCGTAAAATAGTCTGTGGCTGTCAAGATAAAAACTTTCCCTGCTGAAGATGGAGGATTAATAGGACCAATCAAGTCCAGACCCCATTTTGAAAAAGGAAATTCAGGGAGGACATGTTGTAAAGGCATGGTAGAAAGACATTCTTTCCCAGCGGACTTTTCCCACTTGTCACAAGATCTTGAAAAATTATAAGAATCACAAAAAATTGAAGGCCAATAGTACCCTTTCCTGATAATTTTAAAATCAATGGTTTTAGTAGAAAAGTGACCTCCTACATGAATAACAAAATATGAAGATCCATGAGTCTCTTGTAACAATTTCTGTGCTTCCTCATTATTCACACAACGAATTAACATACCATTGATAGATCTCCTAAACAAGAAGTCTCCTAAAATGACATATCTGGAAGATTCAAGATGGATCCTTCTCATTTGAAGAGTATCTAAGTTATCTAGACATCTTTGATTTTGGAAGTAATACACCAAATCCTTGTACCAGGGATGTTCAACTACATGAAGTATTTGACTGTCAATATAGTGCTGACAGAGAACTATCTTGTTCATCAATCTATTCACTTGCTTCTGCATGCTGAACTAAGTGAAGGGCTAAGTCACATCCCTTAATGGTTTTAGAAGTCATGATAGTTAAATCATGATCCTGGATCTTGGCAAGCCAATGTGCAATATTTCCTGAAAGATAAGTCTGTGAGAGAAAAAAAATTGATAGCAGGTAAAGGTACTTTTACCAGCGTGTGCTTACATAAGATAAAGTGACAGAATTTTTCAACAACCTTAACAAGAGAGAAAGCATGCTTTTCAATATAAGAATATTTAAATTCATCATTTGACAAGATTTGACTCATGTAAGCTACTGGTTTCTCGTTAACTTGGTCATCACATTGCATGAGGATAACATAAACTGCTTCCTCTATGGCATTAATATATATAATAAATTCTTTCTCAAAATCTGGCTTCGCCAAAACCAATGCATAACTGATTGCCTTCTTGATCCTTACAAAAGAATTTTCGACGTTATCCCTCCAAGAAAATGAGCGATCTTTCTTAAGAAGAATGTGAATTGGTTTGACCATTACAAAAAAGTCAGGAACAAACTTACAAACAAAGTTGATAATGCCCATAAAGGCTTGAACCTCCTTTTTGGAAGCAGGAGCAGGAAGATTTAGGATAGCAACAATCCTTTCAGGATCTATGCTTATTCCTGAATCAGAGACAATGTGTCCAAGGAGCTTGTCCTTGGTAATGCTGAATATAGACTTAGAAGGTTTTAAAGAAATGCTGAATTTCTTGCATCACATGAGAACCTTTCTAAGATGACCAAAATGATCTGATCATTTTTTTGAATACATAGTTAAGTCATCAAGATAAATCCGAATAATTTTTTCGATCAAATCGTCAAAATCTATTTGCATATCTCTTTGGAAAGTGGCACCTTCATTAGATAAGTCAAAAGGCATACGTTCATAAGCGAAAGTGCCCCAACGTGTAATAAAAGTGGTTTTATATTTATCTGTCATTTTTACCTTGATCTGATTGTAACCAGAAAAACCATCAAGTAAGGACATCATCTGTGACCTTGCAACTTTCTGCAAAATCATTTCTATATTAGGGAGAGGAAAATGGTCTTTTATGATATCTCTATTCAATGCATGAAAATCAATGCATAATCTGATTTGGCCAGTTGTTTTTTGAATGGGAACCAAATTGGAAACCCACTCAGAATAATTAACAGGGAAAATTATCCCAGCTTTCAAGAGTTTTTCCAACTCCTTCCGATTAGTTTCTTCCAGTGCAGAGTTAACGGGTCTTTGTTTTTGCCTAATCGGTTTTATGCCTTCCTTGATAGGAATGACATGCTGTATAAGAACAGGATCAAAACCAGGAATATCCTCATAAGACCAAGAAAAAACATCTTGAAATTCATGAAGTAACTCAACGAACTTCAATTTTTCTTCATCAGAACATTGGGCACCTATATTGACATTCTTTGGGGAATCGAGTGTCCCAATGTTCAAGGAAATGGTTTCAACCACTTTCTTTTTCGACTCCTCTTATTTATGTTTTTATTTGTTTCCTACATCACTCAATTAAAATGAACTTTCTAGAGGAGTCAATCCCTTCATAATTTTGTTATCTTCCATGGATATAATCTCCTTAGGCTTATAAGGTTCATTTTGTATGAAATCACAGATTCTCTCATCACTAGGGAAGACCTACCATGACTCTACATTGTCAGGGATATGAGGATGATACAAAGATTGGAAGGTGCAATCAAGTCTTTGAGAATTTTCTGAGTAGGAGAGGCTGCAAAGACAACTAACCTATCAACCATTGAGTTCAATTCCCTTTTAACATGAGTGATGTTGAAAGATAGCAAATTCGAGATAAGAGCCAAAATAGTTTGGGTGTAGCGTTTGATTAACTTGTTTCTAGGAGAATATATCTTACGCACAAGGTTTACAACAAGTTTAGAGTCCCCAAAAAATGTAAGGTGACCACAACCTAAATTATAGGCATTTTCAATTCCTAGCAATAGCGCTTCAAATTCAGTGACGCTGTTTGTGCAAGAAAACTCTAACCTATAGGAAAAGTTGTTAATTTTACCCACAAGAGAGTACACGATAATTCCAGCTCCATTTCCTTCATTTGAGCATGAACCATCAAAGTGCATATGCCACGTCCCATCCTCTAGGTCGATTTGTTCCAAGGTAGTGTTGTCCTCATATTCAAATATGGAATACACCCCTAGGTCCTCCTCAATATAATTTACATTAGGCTGTGGGATGATTTCTATATAAAGTGAAATTATTCCCTCCCTTAGGAATATGATGTCCTTCCCATTTTGAGGAACAAATAAGTGTGTCTCGTCGAGTAAGAGGTAGCCACCTATCAAGGATTTCTAGTATCTTCCTAAGATGATTGAATAATTACTCACTGGAATTTCAATTACCTAAATATTAAGGGTTGTCCTTATTTCAGTATGCGTGCATAAAATCAAGGTCACATCCTTGATTTAACCTATGGTTGATTGTTTTAAACTATTATAAGAGAGCATGCTTTTGTAATTTTCATTTGTACACGACAAGCCTATCTCTTTGATAATAATTTTCTACATTATGCTTGGGCCCGAACCGTCGTGAATGAGACAACAATGGGATGTTTTGTCCATAATCTTTACATAAATAAAAAACAGAGGATTTTTTACAGAGTATCTAAAATTATGTACACCTACTTTATTTACAATTGAGTCCTATTCATCTAACTCTTTAGAGAGATTGGCTACGGTGGAAGCTTTTCCTTCCATGAAATTTTCCAGATGCTTTTGTTTCTCAGGGATGACAACCATGTCTAGGAGGGTAACATCGGATTTAATATTATCCAATTGATTGAGAATATTGTATTTGGAAGAGGGAAGAGGGGAGGGAGTTCCTTGACTGTCAGGAGTTTTAGTATCTTGTATAGTAGCAGTTGGTGAAGATGAGATTGGGCTAGAAGAAGTACAAGGAGGATCATATTTACCTTTCGAAGCATAGGATTTATTCCTAGTATTTATGATCATGACATCCTCTGGTTCTGCAAAATCAAGAACAACAATATTAGTTTCAAGCCTTTTACCAAATATTTTATCTTTGGCACTCTTCTTTACCTCACAAGTACTTTCCTCGTGGTGTTCCTTGCAAAATTTACACCAATTGTGAGGCATGATGGATTTAGGGTGAAATTTGTTTTCATTAGGATTCCTAAAGGGTGGTGAAGAAGAAGATGAGGCCCCAAGGGTAAGTGAAGAGACATTTCCCTTTTACTCATACGCTATCATTCAGTTATTCGTGTCTTGTACAAGCTGTAATAGGGTGGACATGTTTGTTTGTTTAACTGAGTCTCCCTGGTGAAGACCCATTCTCTCAAGCTGTTCTTCATACTCTAAACAAGTATGCAGAGCAGAACCAAGATTTTCGATAGATTTTTCTTCAAGCCTATGAAGGTAGGGGTATGGTAGAGCATTATAGTAATGCATAAAAGCGGCTTAGTTCTGAGGGCGAATAAGTTTGGGAATTTGGTTATATAACTTGGTGAAACGTAAGTTGAAATAATTGATAGTCTCACCATATTTATAAGCAATGTTTTTATACTCCCATAACTGCTTGGATGGCCTCTTAGACTTCCCATAAGTAGATTTGAACCAATAAACTAACTCCTCCCAAGTGGAAAAAATCTTGGGAGGAAGATCAAAGAAATTGGCCTTTGCTTTCCCTTTAGGGGAATTAAAAAATAAGCACATACACATGTCATTGTCATCAGCTCCTATTTTGTGACATGTATTAGAAAATGCCACCAAGTGTTCATTCGTAGTGACCGTGTTATTCCCTAAAAACCTAGGGAGATGGTCCTTAAATTTTGGAAGTGGATGAGTAGTAGGTGCTAGGTTCAGAGGAGAAGAAACATGCCACATAGTAGTAGTAGTTATTCAAATTGAAAGAGACGATACTTCTTTATGAACTTAGTGGGATTGGTTGTATATTGGATAGGGACTTGATGACTTTACAAGATACCAATCACTGATGAGGCTGAAGGTTGAGATGAAGAAGAATCTCCAGTGCCACTAGAGACACCACTAGATCCCATCTTATGAACGATGGATAAGGGAGAGAAAGAAAAACTGGCTGAATCAGACAAAGTTCTCCTTAGAGTACCTTGTTGGGTTGAAAAGATAACATTTCTTCTTCCTATTTCAGCAATAGGGTTGATCTCAGGTGATAAACCTCTTCTTCTCCTAGAGATGCGAGGGTTTAAGGACATGAAAAGAAGATAAAAAATTTAGGAAAAAGAAAGCTATGGCTGATTCCTAGGATGTCTTTTCCTGGCTTCCCAACATTCTCAAACACTTATGTCTTTCTCAATCACTTCCCATCATCGTTCAAGCTCAACCCAGGTGTTAGAGATTTCTAAGATGGTATTGAATAAGGTTAAAGAAATGCTGGCATGATCTTTAAGACCAGGCTCAATATTGGGCTGCCTTGTAACAAGTGCTGTCATGAAGAAAAGAAAACAATCAAAGAATCAAAAGCATAAATATAAATATATTCAATGATAATCAAGCATACAATCAACCAAAGAGATATGGAAGATCTCCCCTGTATGGTCGCCAAATAAATGTTGAGGAAAATATATGAATTATCTTACTCAAGGATTTTCAAATCTTGCCTGGCTAAGGCAAGATAGTCGGGAATATCACCCTATACTTTATAGCCTCAACAAAAATACTTCCCAATCCACAAGTATTAATTACAAGGGCTTAGATTGATTTTTTTAAATGAAAAGATTGTTGCAAAATATGAAATTTTTATATAATTTTCTGAAATTATACAAATTACAGAAAATAAATGTGGAGATCAAAAGAAAAAGTAACCAAGTCATAGATTCACACAAATGAGACAGAATAATAATCACTTTATTTCATTCCAAGAAATGAAAAGTATCTTTCTCTTTACAAAATCCCTGTGAGGGCATGGACCAAAGTCGAATTTAGATATCCTTGATGAAAACCATACAAAAGGACTCTGACAAGAAGTAAAAAATGAACTTTAAAATATGGATCAAATTGCCATAGACTGCTGCCAACATGACTCTGCACAATATCCTTTATCAGTTATGAAATTTAATCCATAAACAGACAAGTATACACAGACTATCAAAGATATATCAACACCTCTGAAACAAACATCTGAATGATATGGTTCAACTTTGAACCTTGTTGTCTACAATAGGACCCTACTGTCAAAAAGAGAATTAGTCCGTTAGTGAATTGAAGAATGAATGAAAACTGAACTATCTCATGAAAACAAATGAGCAAACCTTAGTATTGCTTTCTCCTTCTATTCTCCCCTTGTTATTACTTCTCCTTTGGATTTTATGCATTCCAAATTGGTTGAAGTAATTCAACTACCTTCTTTAGTTAAGTTAATTAAAGTTAACTAATTTTAGTTTAGGGGAAGTAATAATAATAATAATAATAGTTAAGGGTCTTTATTAAATAATAACTAAGTAGGTGAGACCCCTTGTGACTCCCTTTTTATTCTTTACAAAAATAAAGACAATTAGATAACCATTTAAACACATGCCTCCTTGTAGATCCCATAAATATTTCCAAACTTTGAATGTTAAATATCATAAATAATTCAAATTATATCCAAAATATGTAAATAACCACATTATCCAAAAAATAGTTTGATGTCCAAAACTTTCTGCAGTCCATTGTTTCCAACAATTCAATCATAAACACAAAATTAAAATCCATATTTTGGTTGGATTATTGAGAGGGGGGGTGAATCAGTAATAGAGCAATATAATCTTTTTTAACCATATAATGCAAGTGTTATATCAATGTAGCATTATCATCCAATATTTGTAGAGTAAATAAATAATGAACAAATGAACAATCATACACATACACAATACACCAGTATTTTTATGTGGAAACCCAAAGCGGGAGAAAACCACATAATGTTTTTTCTTATATGTCTTGAAGAATTACATTCATTGGAAGCACCAAATTCCTTTGTTTTCCAGCTGCAACTGGAAGGAGGCTCCAACCCCCTTGTTTCACAGGATAAAACCCGAGGGAAGCTCCAACTCCCCAATTATCTAGATACAACCAAAAGGAAGCTAAAACCCCTTATGTTCTCCGACTGCAACTAGAAGGTGGCTGTAACCACCTGTCCTTGCCCCATCCAACTGCCCTATCGTAGAAGTAGAATGATGGAACCAATGTCACACTATCACTGTGAGATATACTACTATAAACCTGTACCGATCAACCTGCACCAAAAAACCTATACCAATAACATGAACCATGCATCAACCATACATCAACCTGTACCTCAACCTGTAATCAACCTGTACCATAAACAAGTGCATCAACCATGCACCAACCTGTACCTCAACCTCAACCAAAATCCCTCATCAATTTCATCATCCAAATCTGATGTTTAACTCTGTAATAGACCTGGTGTATATGATCACATACCTGCAAACCTTCCTTAACTTTAACAACAAGAGACTAGAATTTTCATCAAACTTTACTTTAGTCTCACATGACTAGT
>SNQJ01S0033088.1:194889-205253 GCA_010110895.2 Picea sitchensis | reverse complement strand
AAGCAAAATATCATGGCACCGTTCAAGTAGGTACTAAAGTAGTATGGATTCGCCAGTTTTTGGGTGAAATTAGCTTTCCTGTTTAGACCTAAACTATAATCTGTTGTGATAATAAAAGTTCCATATATGTTGCTGACAATCCTGTTTCCCACAGTAAGATGAATCATGTTGAGCTCCATGCTCACTTATTGAGACAATTGGTTGATGAGAATGTTGCCTCTCTTGAATATTGCAGAACATATGATTAGGTTGTTGATATACTAAACCTTTAGCTGAAGCTAGATTTATCAAGATTTATATGATGCTTGGGATTTAGGAAGCTGCAATTATGGGGGGGTGTCATGATGATGTAATTTTTCCTCTTGAATCTCCAGAGACATGTGATGATGGGGGGGTGTTGGAACATCAAGAGTTGATGGTTCGCCACACTTCTCCTGGATTCAGTTGGTCGGGAGGGTGACCTACATCTAGGTACAGCTGATTGGGTGATTGAACAGATCTCTGCATTAGTCAATTGAGTAGTTGACATGCCAGTCAGTTATACATTTGAACAACATTCGAAGATAGTCGGGTGGTGGATCGACCAACCTAGCAATCAACTACAAGTTGGATGCATGGAAGGTTCGGTCGAGCATCCTTGTTGAGATGACTCGACAGTGTGGATTTGACAGAGTCAACTCTAACAACCGACAATTATATGTGGACAAGATCTTCTCGATTTCATGGAAGTTTGTTATATCCCGAGGCTATAAACAAAATACCCCTTGGGTCATTATCATCAAGCGATCAAAGTGATATAATATGGATATATCAAGGTCCAATATGCATTGTGATGTTGTGATCATAGTGCACTTTCCTTAAGTGTTGTAATGGTGCCTTTATACACCACCTCTGTCTTCAAAAAAATTATTCCCTCTTCTATTATCTTCATAATTGTCTGTCTGTTTCTTTATAGGTTCCACCCCTTTCCCAAACAATTTGGCCTTAGTTAATTCATTCCTTAGTTCATATTTCGTAAGGTATGTTGAGGATAAAGAGATAAAATATTACATAGGCTTACATTACCTGATAACATTGACCCTTGGAAAGTTTTTGATATCGATGAACAAATTTGTAGATTCCTTTAAAATAAGGAGGAATTACAAGACTTGCATATCTATCATTAGATAAAAGAGGAAACTGAGGATATAATCCAACTAAAAAAAAAAAAAATCCCCCCTAGGCTATCTGTGTTGGAATCCATGTTTGATTCTAATGATGCTTCTAGCTTTGCACCTAGTATTAATAGTGAATCCTTTAGGAAGGTACAAGAAGCTACCCCTATAAATCTGGGAACAAAATAAGATCTAAAGATGGTTTATATAGGGTCACAATGTTCTCCTTTCAAGATCACTCAATTCACAGAACTCTTAACAGAGTTCAAGGTTGTTTTTTCTGGGTCCTACAAGGATCTCAAAGTATTCAATATGTAGGAGATAGTCCATGCTATACCTATAATCCCTGATTCAAAGCCTTATAATAAGAAACAAAGGAAGACAACTCCTACTTTAGAATAAACTATTATATCTCTTTTAGACAATATGGAAGTAGAATGTGTCATATACTCTATTCATTACTCACAATGGGTATCCAATTTGGTTCCAGTTAGGAAGAAAACTAGGGATATTCGGTTCTGTGTTGATTTTCAACATTTGAACAAGGTGTCCTTAAAATATAACTACCTTATCGCACCTATGGAGGAGATCCTCCAAAACGTTTTTGGGGCTCAAATTATGTCTCTTTTAGATGCTTCTCAGGCTACAACCAGATAGCCTCAAACCTTCTAATTGTCAGAAACTCACCTTCACTACCCGTTAGGGAACATATGCATATCACAATATAACTTTTTGTTTGATTAACACTGAAAGTACCTTTCAACGTTCCATGACCATTGCTTTCAAAGGCTTGATGGGTAATATTATAATTGTCTACTTTGATGAACTCACATTTTTCTCCAAATAATGAGGTAGTCATTTTGATCATCTTAGACAAGTACTTCTTAGATGTCATAAGTTTGGCATATCCTTAAAAACTAAGAATACCATTTTAAATGTTATGGAAATAAAACTGTTGGTTCACATCGTGTCTCAAGAGGGTGTCAAAGTTGACCCTAAGAGGGAGATAACAATCAAAAGGATCCCCTCTCCTACCAATAAGAAAGAGATGCAATCTTTCTTTGGAAAGATAAATTTCCTAAGATACTTCATTCATGATTTCTCTCAAGTTGTTAAACCCCTAAATCCATTGATGAAGAAGGACATTAGGTTCAAATGGGATCCTCCTACATGTCAATATTTTGAGTCTGTTAATCTATCCATTGATTTTGCACCCCTGTTGATTAATCCTGAACATTCTAAGTATTTTTTCATATATAATAATTCATTAGAGGAGATCATTTCTACAATTGTTTTTGCAAAAATACTATGAAGAAAACCTTAGACTAATTTCCTTTGCAAGCCAAAATTTGAAGACACATCGGTTGAACTATTCTCAACATGAGAAACATGATTATTCTCTATAGAAATCCTTTGAGTTGTTTTGACACTACATTAAGGGCCACAAGGTTCAGGTCTTCATGCCTACATCTCTCTTAGTCATGCTTTGAACCAAATTTAATTGTATAGTAAGTGGTATAAATGGATCATGCACATGCAAGAATACGACTTAGAAATTGAACCAATGAAAACCATAAGGGGAATAATGTTGGATGAATTGCTAACTCAATTCCATGCCTTTGTCATAGTTGATGTTGGAACAGACAGAGACACTGAGAGGGGGGAGGTGAACTAATATCTAACAAACTTTTTCACTTTATCCCAATTATTAACATTGCAGATTAGTATGTAGAAATTAACCATAAATAGAAAAACACATTCACCATCATAAGATAAACATAGTACACAATATCTGACATGGAAACTCTTAATAAGAGAAAACCAAAAATACTATTTATTTTATAATTCAATTATAACAATATTAGACTCCAACCTATGAGGGACAACCATTCCTGTTATAAGCACCAACTTACAATACCGCATGCACCAAATTGTCATAACAAACAACTACTTGCTAATTGCACACACCAATCTACCAAAGGCACCAATCCTTGCTACAAGGACCAACTTGTAGAACTGCAGGCACCAACCTACACTGCAAGCACCCACTTTCTAATTGTAGACACCAATATTCCAAGGACACCAATCCTTTCTACAAGCACCAACTTGTAGAACTACATGTACCAACCTGCAGTGAAAGCACCCAATTTCTATTAAATAAGGAACCAAAATTCAATGTAAGCAGCAAGTTACAATGAGGACTTCAATCCTTCCCGAGCCCCACCCTGCCTCCCTAAAGTAATTATATATCAAACAATCTCTTCGTTTGAAATGGTAGTCAACATCTACGCAATACATAAATTCCTTGCACCTCCCAATGACCTTGAGACATTCATATATTCCTTTCTTCCATTTACTTGCATTCTCAGACCTGTGAGCCTCAAAGTTTCTCTTACTCATAAATTTTTTCATGCACCAACCTGCACTACAAGCACCCACTTGCTAAAAAGGAAAGCACCAACCTTCGATGTAAGCACCAAATTACAATGAGGACTTCAATCCTTCCCGAGCCCCACCCTGCCTCCCTAAAGTAATTATATATCAAACAATCTCTTCATTTGAAAATGGTAGTCAACATCTCTGCATAATCCCATAAATTCCTTGCACCTCCCAATGACCTTGAGACATTCATATATTCCTTTCTTCCATTTACTTGCATTCTCAGACCTGTGAGCCTCAAAGTTTCTCTTACTCATAAATTTTTTTCAGTCTCTTAGTTCTGCAAACTCAGAACTTTTTGAATTCCATCAACTCGTCTGAGTTCTTCCACTTCTTCACATACTTTATTTTTAACACAAGAGCCTTAGAATTGTAGAGCTTCTCATTTCAACACACACACACACACACACACACACACACACACACACACACACACACACACACACACACACACACACACACACACACACACACTATTTTCTCAATTATGGCTTCATTATTTATAGATCTTTCTACCTCCATGGATTTTTCCACATACACAAATTGTACTTGTGAGGTAGGATCCATATCTCAATAAAAATCGGGCTGCACCATTTCTTCTCAAACTTGTGCAAGACCCTTCTTTTGGTGCTNGGCTTCATTATTTATAGATCTTTCTACCTCCATGGATTTTTCCACATACACAAATTGTACTTGTGAGGTAGGATCCATATCTCAATAAAAATCGGGCTGCACCATTTCTTCTCAAACTTGTGCAAGACCCTTCTTTTGGTGCTAAATTTGTTCATGGGATTCTACACTTAGAAGTCATCATATCATCTCTTCGATTAATCCTCAACTATCAATCTCATCGTCCTCATATCGAGACCACCAAGATGTTGAAACACTCAACACCATCATGACGCTCGACAATCATCCGATCATCTCTCCTTTTGATCTCATCCATCAATTATTCACATCCCAACAAAACACATAATATAGGCCTCGTCACTCAACAACTGTCTGATCAATCCTTGAAAATATCGAGGTCATCAATCTGCGATCGCATTTATCAGGACCATGAGGATGCCTATCAGGCTAGTGATTCATCGAGCCCCCCCCAGGTCATAGATCAATGACAAAGGCATGTCCTTCGATGGATCTGCTATCCAGATTATTTCTCAGAGCTCCTCTTCATTGAAGTGCATCCACTCTAATGTTTTGAATTACTTCGAACATCTTACTCTGACCGCCCATGCTCTGAAATATCTAACGGTCCTTAAAACATTTAATCAATGGTTATGATCTTGTCGGTACCTCATGTTAACTGGATGTTAACACATGTTTCTCGTGAGATGGTCAGGTGGGAACATGATGGATCTATGGCTGAGATTGCATATCGCTTGCATTTCGACCTATGGTTTAGATTGCTCCTTCGAGATCCTTCGTCAGAGTACCTCTTCTGCAGCTAACATAATATACTCTGACTAGAGCCTCTCCTATTAACAATGGGGATCTACTCGCTACACAAATCAATGAATCAAATTTAATTTGATGTCATAACTGTCTCCACATTTAACTGGGGCCCAATTTCATTTTTCATAATCAAAATATGACACAGGTCATCCTTTGGGATACTCTAGCTACCACATTGGCATATTGACGTCACCCTGACTACCAAGCTGTCACAACATGTCATCTTGACATCAATTTTCCTCCATGAAATGGATAAACATAGATTCAATGGTTGAGGTAGATACTTCGTTGGATCTATGGTCCTCAAACCTTCTCATCGTTAGACTCCATTCTCAAGTCTTCCTCCCAGACATCCAACTGTCTTCCTCCTGACAAGTCCAAAACTGGCATCAATGGTCCAAATTCTCCATTCTCCGGTCCTCCAATAGATCAATGGTTGCTGTTGATTTAGAGCTTCTCCCATTGGAGTTCCATTACAACCTTACACTCAAACACTTCGATGGACTTGCCTTCAACATTCATGGTCAAGAATTCACTGAGATCACTCTGCGATTGATCCAATGACCATCATTAATTTGGGGGTCTACTCTTTGGAGTTCCATTACATCCTTACACTTGGTCACTCTGATGGATCGCACTTCTAAAATGTAACTCCAATGATCCATGGGATATCCATTGTTGATTTGGAATGATTAAGGATCATGATTAAATCCTATCTCCACTGCATTTCATGTTCACGAGGATTTAACCTTGCATGGTCCTATCTGATGTGACAACTGAATTTTCATGACACATGGGATAACAATGATGCTACATGGTACTACACAAGGTTTGATATGTGGCACCTTCCACAGGTTTTGGATGATGTGGCACTAGTGTGGTCATGATGTCATCAATTCCTCCGACTCTTATTCATTCATCATGCTAACTTGGCATTTTGACACATGGATCTATCCTTTCCGTTTACACGGTTCTTATGTGGCATATATCATGGTGCGAACATGGCATTGTGTCTGGCTCCATTCATCATCGACACCGACTACTGAGCAAATTGTCATCGACGATCCCATAGTCGTCGTCAACAATCGAGGTTTTCTTTAACTTTATCATTGTTGGTAATCCCTTCGTGGATTTTGAGTTCTGATAAGGCGAGCCTCGATCATATAATATCGAATGTCGATTTTGGAGAAGGTTAGTCCTAATCATAGCTATGTCGTTTGTTCATTTCAACTCGTAGAATTTTTTTTGCATGCGCCCAATTCGACTCTGGTCAATTCCAATCTACTCACACAATAATGGATTGGCTCCACAACCTCACTCTGGTTCAAATTGTATTCTAAACACTTCTTGGCCTCCTCTTTGGCTGTATCAATATGAATGATTTATTGTTCTGTCCATGGATTCATGTTGTTGGTTCTGGTTCGATCCTTGGACTTGTCATTTGGAGGGTCATTTTGATTTAGGGTAAACACATAGGGGCCTTGTAGAGGGTTATCATCACACAGATACATTCATAGTCTCCCCCTGTCTTTGACATTTCTGCAACGTTGTTTCTGATAGTTTATCTCCTTTGGAATTAATGACAATACGATTTCCAACAATCTCCCTTATCATTGATAATAGTGAGTCTCCCCCTACCTGTGATATTAATGACATTCATGATTGTCATAGTGATTTCTACTTTTGACATCAATGATAACATAATTTCCAACAATCTCCCCCTTTGTCATTGATGAAAACATTCATTGATGGAAACAAATTCTAAAACTCCTTCAGTCTATGCAACCATAGATTTCATTAGTTTGTTCTCATCTAAGTTGATTGTTTTGAAACTTATTTAGTCTATGCAACCATATATTTCATCAGTTTGTTCTCATCTAAGATGAATGATTCCTGGAAGTCTACCCCTTTCTTTGTACTCCCCCCCTTTGACATCAATGGAAAAAGGGATTGTCTCCCCCTTACATTGTCCTTTTTTTTTTTTGTTTTTTTTTTTTCTGCTTTGCAACCAACAACCTTCTTGTTTTTATGCAGCTCCCCCTAAGTTTGTGCTTTTCATTACATCCTTTCTTTCTATATGCAAGCTTATTCTTCATCTTTAGGCTTCTTTTGGCAAAATCCTTTTCATCATTTTCCTTTGACACAAAGAGTTACTTCATACACTCAACTCCAATGGTGAACATCACAAATACTTATGTCAACATATTCAAATATCAACATTATGTATTTATTTCTTTAACTATCCTTCTCTTCCAATTAATTTGAATGCATAACCAAAATATTCATATCTCTTCTTGCACTGATCAATTCTTTATAACTTTGGATCTTGCCTTCCATTTTGTCTTAGTTCTCCATCTAAAACTTATAACATATCCATGTGCTTTGATTCTTCAAGATGTTGCATGCCTTCATAGATTCTAGAGGCTATTCAACTTTTTATTTTCATCATGCTAAGTCCAATATTCCTTCAATCTCTTATCTTTCCAAATATCTCAACAAATTCATCAAGAGATTCATTTTTTCTAGGTCTACAAATCTCAGTGAATTATGCTTCTCCTGTGTGTATCAATACACATGTTCTCTAAACTTGTAATGATAAGACAGTCTCAAGGTTTTCACATGTACTGTAGAGATTCCATAGTGCTTTTCATAAAATTCCTTCATCACTACAACAAAGGCTTCCAGTTTAATATATCCTCTGAATATTATCAGCTACAAGATCCTCCAAGAATTCTTATATACTAGGACTTTGAAAGTTGTTTATTACTTGCACTAATATGTTAGAACATGGTTTGCACATATGGTAGTTTTACTTCTTGCACATGATACTTCCTTCATTATTACAATTCATCATTTCCTTTACATAGGCTTGTGTCTCGGGAGCCTTCTCCTTTGCTTCTTATTTAATCATAGACCTTATTACAAATGGAATGAATTCTGAGACTTAATTTGTCATACCTTCATGGATTGCTTGGATCTTGCTGGCTTATTTACTTGTATTCTTGGGGGATCTCTTTGTCATCTACTCTTGTGATTTCTTGGACTAGATGCAATAACTGCCTTCTTTTTCTTATCAACAATCATCTTCCATCGTTCAAGATTAGTTCCTTTTACCTCACAAAAACTTCTCTATCATCTTCATGGTCTTGTCCTTCATGTCCCATCCTTTTCAAAGAAGTCTCCTTATTCTTAGAGCCATCAAAATTTTCTTCCTCCTTTATCAAATTCTCATTTTAACATGAATCCATTTCTTTGGTCATACCATTTACGAACTTTGGTCCACTGATTATATGACTCGAGATTTCATTTTTTGCTAAGAGAGTAGTCTGCACTAGCATGGATGTCCTTTCATCTTGTTGTTGTTTCCTCTTCCAAACCTTTGTAGTATATATATATTTTTTTGGTGGTGGTAATATGTTCTTTACTTTGTGCATACCAGGCTTGTTCACATTCATCCTTATTTTCTTTTTCTTGTTTTCTCTTCCATACCTTTTTATATCCTGATCTGGAAGGTTCTATCATGCTTCTTTTACAATCTCATGCTATGTGTCCATAACTGTGGAATTTGTAACATTCAACATTATTGTATATACCTCTATTTCTTACTTGATTATTTCTTGCATAAGCTTTACATTCTATAACATTATGTCCAAAATTGTTGCAATAAAACCAATAATTAGGAAATAAATTTTGATACCTGGGAGCAAAGGGTCTTCTTTGAAATGGAGATCTTTGAGATGCTTTCTTGTAATGTCTTGATTGATCATGGTATTTTACTCTGCTATTGTAATCTTTTGAACCATTTGTATGACTTTTAGGTCTTTCTTCAATATTTCTTGGTAGTTTGAAACTCTTTTCTTCTTCTATGTGTTTCTGCTTGTGGTCATACCTAATTCCTGTCTTGTCACTAGCAGATCTTTGCTGATTGAGAATGTCTTCTAAGGATGATGAACTCTTATCAAACTTCAATTTTGTGGCAACAACCCTTTTCTCTTCTTCTCTTAGTGAAAGGATCTCAAGTTCTTTCTTTTGACAATATTCTTCCTTTTCTTTTATTAGTGTCTTTTGCTCATCGATGAACCTTCCCACTTCTTCAATACTTACTGCCATCTGCCTGTTTGAATTTTGATTATATTCTTGATATTTTTGCAGTTGGCCTTTTAGTAACTAGTTCTCCTTTCATAGCTTTGATATTTCTACTTCATTTTCCATGTTTTGCAATATTAACTTCTCCAATGATTTCTTTAAAGATCCAACTTCAACTTCTTGAACATCACATACCTTTTATTTTTCATTTAGTTGGATTTTCATTATTTCTTATGTCCTTTTTGTCTCTTATAATTATTTCTTTAGAGAGGAAGTTTTTGCTTCAAGTATCTCACAACATTGATCCTTTTCTTTTAGCTATGTTTCCATTAGTTCATTTGTTGCTCCTGCCTCTTCAATTTGGAATTCAATTATTTTTTCTTTCTATTCAAAGATTTGTAACAACTTCTCCTTTAGTAACATATTCTCTCCCATGATATTTTTGATTTCATCTTGATCACAAATAGGTTCTCCTCTATGTTCAACTGTCTCATCTTTATACTTCAACAATTCACCTTTAAAATTTCTATTATTTTCTTTGAGTCTATCTATTTCTTCTAAGGAACATATGAGTTCTACTTCAATGTTCACTTCGACCTCAATATCATGATTGTATTCTGCTTCATTATCACTGTCCTCGGAACAACTTCTGTCCTCATTGGTATATAGATTCTCCCCTTGTTTGTGGGATTTTCTTTTCTTCATGCACTTAACATATTTGGAATCATTTTTTTAATTGCTTTTCGATATTTTGAATAAGAACATTCAATTTCAAGGTGTTGTACTTGTTCACCATTAAATAAAAATAACACACCTTTGTATTTTCGCGTATCTAAGGCTCCTTTCTTTGCATGCAAATCTTGTATCTTGTCTCAGAGCTCTTTGGATGAAGTGCACTTTCCCATTTTGGCCTTTTCAGAATTTGTTAAGCCACTTAAAATGGATTTCATAGCCATGTCATTTTTTTTATATGACTCCTTTTTAGTTTCATCCGTTGATGGAGTTTTTGAGGGTGTGTAACTAGTGGCGACTATTTTACAGACATCATACCCTAGTGCTTGTAGCTGTGTCTTCATTCTTTTGTTCCAAATTATATGATATGTTCCATCAAACAAATATTCTGGTCTCCAATCCATGTGTCTTACAAGGATTCACCGTCCAGTGGTTATACTGTTCCCGAAGGAACCTCACTTTGATACAAATTGTTGGAGCACACAAAGATACTAAAGG